>JAGVSP010001220.1:0-85987 GCA_022494985.1 Micrasema minimum
ATTTTCACGGCATTACACCTTACATATAATGTAAAAATGGTGTAAAACTCATCTTAACGCAAGTTTTACACAAACATTTAAGCATAAAGGCTTAATAAAGAGCTACCATTTTATTTTCAAATTGTAATGATTCACTATACTGTAATATTGTATCATTCGCTACTTTATTTTTTTCATATTTGTGATTGCGCATTATGTCCAAATTTGAACTGGGTATGAATTGCAAATATTATTTATTTTTTATGTTTTTTGTTTTTTATAATGATTTTATTTCGTATAATTTTTAGATATATTAAAAACCATCACACTCTAATTGATTTTATTTTTGTTTATATTTATTTATTTATTCAACCTCCTCAACGGGCCAGGAGGCTCAATTACCAAGGGGAATAACGTCACAGACACCCAGGCTTGTGAAAAATCACTTTTAATATTTGTATTCTCACCGGGAATCGACCCCGAAACCTCCGGAATAATATTCTACCTCCCCTCCTTTAGCACTTGAAATGTTACCAATATTTTGCACAAATTTGTATTAATTTGTGAGAAATTTGTACAGAACAAGAAATTAAAAAAATATTTTTGTAAATTCTTTCATTTTTAAAAAAGCCTCGTAGCATAGTGGTAGCGAATTTGGCTACCGTGCTTGAGGTCGCGGGTTCGATTCCCGGGGGTCAACATGAAATGTTTTATTTACATGTGATTTTCATATGAATATTTTATGTGTGACTTGGACTGGTACTGAAGCGTATGACTGATCATCTCACCTTCCTGTAATAAAAATGATAAATATACACAGTTTTTTGTGTAAAGATGCAGTGCCCTATGCACCATTGAGTGTGGATGAGGGAATGTAGTAGTAGTTCTGTTATGGGTTGTACAGTTTACATCCGCGCTGTGCAAGCGGGTATCCTGCAAGGAAAGTATATTTTGCCATACCCCCTCTCTCTCAGCGCGTGTTGTGATATCTGCGAGATACATTGCGCCCTGAAGTTCTCGTAGTGGACGTCTTGTGTGACGTCCTTGAGGTCCTGCATGTGCGTTGAGATCAACATTGTGCGGAGCTTCACGAAGTCACTATGCCTGGGGTTCTCAACTGCAAAAAAAGTGAAATGTATGATTAGATTGGAAAAATTGAGAAAATAACTTGTTTTTTAAAAATTATTATGGCATGATTTTTTTTCGGATTGCCCATGAAATTCTGTTCCAAAAAATGTTTTGAATTCACCAGAACAGTAAAGAAAAGAGTGTCGTACACATTTATTTTTATAATATGTGCGTTTGTAAACACCACCAATATTCTTACTAAATATTTCTAGTGGCCTAATAAACTAACCCACAAAATTACTAGCAAACGAGTGGAGACTGTTAATAAAAAAAAACTAACCTACCTATGTAAAAAAAACTAACCTACCTACGTAGGTTAATTTTTTTTTAGGGTTTTGGTTAGGTAGTACCTATGTATAGTTCGCGTCATGTAAAAAGACGCTGGCGGTCAAGTTGCGCACTAGCGAATTAAGCGATTATCGGCCTTATTTGCGACGCGGGGTGGGCGGGTCACTTGCGCAGACCCACCCCCTCCACTTTCCTCCAGCGTCTTTTTTACTTGACGCGACCTATACTCGAATGAAAGATATCTAAATTCGTGGAATGTTTTATATGAGTAATATCTTCACTAAGCTAACAACACTGCGCAAGTCATTTTTGATAATTTTATAGGACATTAAATAAACGGATTATTTTATTGAATTCAAAAGGAATTTAGACTACAGTTAGTTTTAATGAGCAATATTTTATATCACTACATTTAAATCTCATTGGCATATCGTCGCACGCTACAAATATCTTTTGTGAAAACTGATCATTTTGACTTGCACGGTGTTATTAGCTACTAATTTTTCTTATCCGCAACCAACGGTACATAGGGCACTGCACTGGTAAACCAAGTACAGTGAATCTTGATAATTTATCACATGAAGGCAAGTTGATCAGTCTTATGCATCAGCGTGAGTCCAAGGTATGACCAAGGTAGGAGAGAATAGATAGAATACATACCATCTACAATCCCCCAGGGGTACTGCCTTCCCCTCACCCTCTTCCCCGCCACTTCGAGCATGGTATTACTGCCAACCACAGCAAAGGGTACACAAGCCTTCAGTTCTCGGTCCTGTTGTTTGAATTCTTCGTCCTCATCACTGTCGCATTCAGGAAATTGGTATATCTGCCAAAAATGAAACCACGTGTTTTAGCATGTGACACGGCATGCACCTTGAAGTTAGAGGATATATTATTACCATTATGAGATAAGGTTTGGATTCACAAAATGGCTTGTATTTGCTTATGATTATGATTGTAAATGGTTTTAAAGTAGGGTGGATGCTACAGCTATTGGACACACAAAGTATTTTTGCTACTTAATTATAATATTGAAGGTATTTTTTGGGAGACATTTAATGGCATTTTATGAAGCTGATCGAAATTATTAAAACACAAATACAATTTTAATTTTTTTTTGTAAAAAAGCTTGTAATTGAGAGTAATTGTAGGCTATTTAATCATTTATATCAAAGAAATATTGACAAACACTTATTGATTCAAGCCTTCCACGTAATTTAACTATGCATGGTAGGTACAAAGCTTAAAAAGTTCTGAGTTATGAAGATTTTTTTTTAAAATGTACTCGCTGCCCTAGTGTTAACAATATCAAATTTGAGATTTGCCGTCAAATAAAACATCATTTTCAAATTTTGCCATTGAAATAAAACAAAAGTACGAATTATCTATTTACTTAAAGAAAGAACTCACTAAAAAAATACATATTTCTGGTAGAAAAAAATTCTTTCGGTAGGCTTGTTTTTGAAAATCTAATTTAGGGTGTCCAATTATTAAAGACTATTCAATTACCATAGCACCCACCCTATTACCTACATAAATATTAAATTAGTAACCCCTGGTGGTGGCTTTGTAAAACATGCATTTAATCAGCATGTTGATTTTGTGTTTTTATGAATCTGCTATGGTGAAGGTCTGTAGTAATATTTGCATGTTCGTTTAGTCGTTTGTTCCGAGACGGATTATGTCTGAAAACTGGTGTACATAGAGAATTCGGTGATTGGATACAAACTTTTACTATCTTAATAAATACCTATAAAACTTTACATTAAGAAGGACGTATTTTTTTTGCATATTTCACGACGAAGGAGCATGTGCTTGAAACAACGAAACAGCATTTTATTATAAGTTAAGAATTTTCTTTTAAACTCACCAGATTTGATTATCTTCTACATCTTTGAGTATTCTTTGCTTCAACTTTCTAACTTCGGATGTTGTTAAAGTGTCTGCTTTCGCTATAACAACAACAATGTTAACTTTTCTGTGGAGCCGTCTCATTAATTCAAGATCCATCTGACGTAAACTGAAAAACAGAACAAACAATTATGAAACATTACTCAATTCATCATGGACACAAATGCCTAATTATTCGCATGAAACAGGCCAGGCTACATAATTCGATATAAAGGCGATTATCAAAAGGTGGATAGGGACAAATTGTATAGGTGATTTTAATTTGCTGTTTTTAGTCATTATTATTAGTATCTACTAGGAATCCTATCTAGGAATTAATAAAAATAAAACGAATATTATGGCACGTTAACACCAAGCAATGTGTAGGTGCAATTAGTAAGTAATCTTCGGTCGCCTGTTTTTAGGGTAAAAATATGAAATACTGTTCTTTTTTCCCAAAACTCGTAGGAAATAGGATAGTCCCCATCTGTTCACACTATAATTTTACGATCATAAATGAATTATTGTGCTTATATTAATTTTGCCTCATAAAAACAAGCTCTTATTTATTTATTTACAGGAAAACCAACAGTCAAAAAACATTATAACAAACATTAAAAGAAAACAGAGTAGACCAATTAGAGGTTCTCACAGGTAGCAACAAAAATAGGCAAAAAAGAAAGAAAAGTATTATCATCATAAGACTACTACAAACAAATTACATGTACATAAAATAAAGTTCAAAAGTAGAAAAGAAGAAGAAAAAAAAACGTGACCAACAAAGTGTGACTTCACTCGGAAAGCAAACGCCGCACATCACCATGGTTATTCTCAAATAAATCTATGTTCAATGTTTTAGATATTTTATTATAGTTATTGGAGGCTCGCCATATATACGAATTTTTCCTATAGTTAGTATGTACCAGAGGGTATAGAGAAGAGGGTTATTACTTATTTATTATTTATTAATATTTATGGAAAGTTTAGATAGTAGTTTCGGAGAGTCTATTGCTCCAGAGGCTATTTTTGATAGGAAAACTATATCGGCTATTTCACGACGCTTAATTAAAGATAGCAGGTGATGTTCTTTGCATATTTGAGGATATCGGTCAGTACTATATTCGAGTTTTAAGTGATAACACATGTACCTGACAAACCTTTTTTGTATATTTTCTAGACGCGATATGTGAATATTGTATACGGGATGTATTGTATTGTATTGTATACAATGATTAAATGATTAATGTTGCTACTAGCAATAATGTATAACTGTATCTACCTGTGTCCGTACGGTGGCACAAAGTAAAGGCAGCAGTGGACCCTATTGTCTTGTATATTCCTCCGATTGAGGCCACTCTCGTCGGTAAAGTACTGGCGGAACTGTTCGTCTATGTAGGCAGTGCAGACTCTCCAGGAGTCCTCGCAGTTGATGGCGTCTCCGAAGCCAGGAGTGTCCACAACTGTGAGCCGCAGTTTTACTCCTCTCTCCTCGATGTCCATTGTCTTCTTCTCTATACTTGTGGTTTTCTCCAGGCGATCTAAAAAGAAACGTATTTATTATGAGATATCCTCTATCATTGAATCAATTTATCAAAGTCTAGTCAAATCATAACATTTTGTTTGCATACATTTTTCTTTTTAGTAAAAAAAATAAATGGGTTGAGAGACAAGAAGAAAAAAATGATTAAGATTGAGGACTAGAAATGTATGGGAGGGAACAGACACGTAAATAAGATAACCAGACATAGTAGCCAATGATATGCAAGTATAGAAGAGATAATTTACTTTCCAACTTGAACCGGGTTGTGGTCTAGTGGTAGAGTCTAGGACTCCAAATTAGAATCTCTAGGCTCGAATCCCACTCCTCCACAACTTGTTTCCTGCTTTCTAGTACAGTTATTTTCGACTGCTTGATAGCAGCCGCAAAATTGAAATATTTTAGTAGGTACATCATCGGCGAATGTTTGTTAAATTAAATATGTACCTATGTGTTTAAAATACTTTTATTTAAAATTAGAAGCAGCATTTTAAAAATTAATGCACGCATCGCATTTTTGATAACCAATTGGTAAGATAGAGCATGCATCTTTATGCATCTTTATGCATGCTCTATCTTATAGCTTTATCTTGTAGTTTTCTAGCCTTACACATTGCCGTCATCGTTGGTGGAGGGGATGGATTTTAAGGAAAACTGTACGATAAATTAATGTCAGTGCGACAGAAAGAGATGGTAAGAAAGATGGTCACCAACACTGGCCAAGTTATTAAGAGCTACAAGAAAAGGTTGATAGACAAGAAATAGAACAACTTAGAAAATGTTAAGAATATAAGAGAAGGGTGAAAAGGGATAAGAGCCAACGTGGTGTACCTAGGTATTTAAGAGTGGTCTCCTGTCTAGTAGAGAAGAATAATGAATACAAGTTACAAGAGACTCACCACAGACATCGGCCATTTTCCTATTCTTGTACAGGTCCCCCAGGAAGAGGCTGTTGATGAGCGTGGACTTGCCGAGCCCCGACTCGCCCACGACCATCATGGTGAAGTCGAAGCCTCTCTTCACCGACTTCCTGTGCATCTGCTCCGGGAGGGTGGCGAACCCGATGTAGTCCCGCTCCCTGTCCTTGTCTGAAGCAAAGTAAACAAAAACATGTGTGAAAACCAAGGTTTGCGACATGGTAGAAATAATTGCTTGGTTGAAGTGAAAATGAGCTAGTCATAATAGCCAGAATGACAGACGATAGATGGACGAAACATGTTCTTTTGTGAAGTTTCGAGAAGCCCAAGGTCTCAAGGACGTCCACCGATGAGATGGGTGAACAACATAAAGAAGTTTGCTGGAAGACGGTGGATATAAATTAATCATTTTTAAAAGAAAAAATGTTTCTAATAAAAGTTCTAACGATTTAACACGCATGACATAACGTAAAAGTTATTCAGTTTTATTGCCATCTACATAACCGAGTTATGATAAATCACATTTCACAAAATTATAAACGTCGCTACACAGATAATAATAATTGATATATTATATAAATTACATATGCTTTTTAATTATCGACGCCGGATGCCGAACGCCGACGCCCGCGCCGCGCCGCGCTGTGGTGCCTCGTCGACGCGATGCTCACAATTTTTATTTAATTTTTTGTGGATTTCCAAAAGCTCTAAAATTAAACCGTAAATTTATTTGTAATTTTTCTGTTTGCGTAATGATTACACGTGTTTTAAGTAAATATGCAATAATCATTATTAATGATAAAAGCAGAAATTGTTAGAATATATAAAATATGAAAATAATATTAATGTTAGGTAGGTATATGAATCACACAAAACAATTGAGCGTTGCACTAGATTCGCCTGGTTTTCATCTTACAATAAACCAAAGTCACAGTACTTACAAATTATGAATGTTTGGACACGTTCTTGTCTAAAGTAGACCCACTGTAATACCTACTTACTTTCCTGGAAAAGCTGTCATTATCACCATATCGAGTTCGTGTATTTACAATATAAATTTTAGAGGGAAGATTGCTCTATGTGCCAACTTAATATCTATCTAAACGAGGACGTACCTATTCTCCTGGGAAAGTATTACATATTACGTACGCCGTACGCTATCAAATTTAATGGCAGATACTGTATTGTGAATCCAGAGTAATTCCACACTTTGTACGTGTCAATATTCGTCCACCTCGTCACGGATCGTAACATCATTCACAAAGGTAACCTGAGATATCATTATTCCTGGCACATTTCGTGGCAAAACGTCACGTGGATTTAATATAAACGGTGTTAAAGTAAGACAACAAATCTTTGATAAGTATTACAAAACAACTATTAGACGTTTTGAATGGCAGATACCTACAATGAAAAAAAAACATAGTTGAAAATATAAATATATTATTAGAATGAAAATCACCTTGGGCGAAAAATACCTAAAAATGTTAAGATACGAATTTAAATTTTATGATGTCTCTTCAGGACTTTCTGTAGGGTATGTCTATAAATTATATTACCAATGATATGTAGAGTGAAAAGCTCCCAAAACTTTTTAAAATCTCCTTATTGAGGTCCATTATAAATTCGTCATGCTTGTATGGAACTTGATCTAAGCAAACACTACTATGATGAAATATCAAATATGACACCTATAATATAAAAGTTCAAAAAGGCATCCGGTCGTGCCTAAATATTCTTAGATTTCATTAATTTTATGACATTAGTAGGTGGCAGTAAAGGACAGAACAGTCGACGAAAACATAAGTATTACAGAAGTATAAAAAGAAATTTTCCGGAAGTACTTAAGTACACATCTATAAGTACACTCTCTGGCTATTGGATGTGCAGTAGGTATACCTACTACCTACAGAGTGTGGCAGGAAATGAGCTTTGTTTCGAATTAACGCCAAACTGCGCTCATCCCGAGATGAGAAACAGTTATTTACAAATAGGAACATCCTTTCTGGTACTAATTGATGGCCTCAAATTGTGTTTCGCGTACATTCAACTTTCAGCAGATGTTTAATAATACCAACCAAACCATCAACCCATCACCCTAGCATTACAAATAAATGCATTGATACGCGAAAGAAGAGAAAGTTAAAGGAAAACTCAATATAATCATAAATATTTTTAATTTTATAAAGCGATTATTTATTGTGAAGATATGGCTTCTGTTTTTCTCTTATTTTAAAAAAAATTCTCTTTTAAATCTTATTTTTCTGTTTAAAGTTTTTATTTACGACCTCAATAGGCCAGGTTAAGAAAAATAGCCATTTATTTTTGTGATCTCACTGGGAATCAAACCCCAAACCTATTGCGAGTCCAGCGAAGTAGCAAAATAAGCTCGGTAATAATAAAAAAAAACGGGCCTAAGGCCTAGTTAGGCAGTAAAATGTATCCTAAATATGTACTGTTTTAAAGTGAAATTAATTTTGAACCTTTTGTATACATCCGTGTAATTTTAAATAAGAAAATTGCAAAAACATTTTTTTTCCAACATATTTATATAACAATATGGAGCGATATCTCATTCTGTCTACTCAAGAAATGTTACCGATTGTAAAAGGGTTATATAAAATAATGAGCAATGATAGAAAACATTATCTTATGGATTTGTCAAGGTAAAATACCAATAGGAGAAATAGTCGTATGCGTGGGAGTTTACATGTTTACGAAATAAGTTAGCGTAATATTTCATTGCATTCAATAGCATTTTAGGAAATGCATGCGAATTATTTCTGTAAATTCAGTATAATGCGCACTTTATACGGGACCGAAAACTGTATAGTTTTTTGTTTAGAAAACTGAAATTGTTAATAATGCAAATATGTAATTTGTTTTTTACGTTTTTAAAAGCATTCAATATCTACTTAAACTTTTACATTAAAATAAAACATTAGCTGTCAGGTCAGCCAAACGTCTCGCCTACCATCCAATTTTCCATCTAGTTTTCGCTTTTTCCGGGACAGTAGTTTGCAAACTGCACGTGAAACTGTACAGTTTTCTGTCTCGCTTAAGGTGCGCTTTAGGTTTTATTTAGGTGGGTTATACTGGGTGGGTGGGTATTGAACAATTTCTATCGGTAATTATTTATAATGAAAACAAATTAAACCATCAATTTTCCTTTTTAAAGTTTTTGAAACCTTCTGAATTATAAACAAATATACCGAATAATCGAAAAATGAATGTTTTCAGCATTAAACTGGTGACCGAAGAGCTTCTATTTTACCCATTTAAACGATGCCTAGGTTTTGCGAAAAAACAATTAAAAAACAAATAATAATTTAGTTGGGTAATAATAATATCTGCTGAAATACTGCCGAAAGGAAATTTAAATCTAGACTTAGTATCAATCAAATGAATAAACCACATATATTATAAAATAAATAAAAAAACCGAATATGCAGAAACATAAAAGTAATTTTAAAAAAAACTTAACAATTCAAAGTAGAAATTGGTACTTTTAAGAAATATTCAAACCTTGAAATATAAAATAAGTATCTACCTACCTAAATGTTATAATTTTTTTCATACACTGTGCACAGTATATAGGTACATCATAAAATAATTTAAAACGCTTGAATAAACAGCGGCTAGACATTTTTTATTAGACGGGTGATTTCATCTATTTACACTATAAAATCGGCAACGAAAGATTACTCAATGCTCAACATAAATATTAACTAACTAACCATCACGCCTTTTCCCGAAGGGGTAGGCAGAGAGGATAGAACGCCAAACCACTCTGTCCTGGCATACTTCTCTTGCTTCCTCCACATTCATACATCTTCTCATACACGCACGTCGATTGTTCCGACTTCTTACATGCCTACTTTCAAGCACTTGTTTTACTTGATCATGCCATGTCTTTCTCGGCCTTCCTCGACTTCTACATCCAGGACAGTCGCATCATATATTTTTTTAGCCGTTCTTTCATCATCCATTCGCTCTACATGACCGAACCAACGTAAAAGACCTTTCTTAATTTTGTCGATAATGCTTTTCTCAACCTATCATACATAGTTTTACCACACATTCGCCTGAGAGATCGCATTTCAACTGCATTCAATCTACTTTCATCCTTATTTTTCCAACTCCATATTTCGCTTCCATACATAAGGGTTGGTATCATAACAACATAAATATTTTTCATGTAAATGCAAAAATCAGTGCTATATAGTTTATTCTTTAAATATTCGATCCAGGTTATCCATATAATGTCACGCTTTATAATAAAAAAATAGTTTGGTGTATATATGTAGCAGTTACTCGTCTTCACGCAACGGTTTTAGAGCAAAGATTATAAAAGGCAAATATAACTGTGCGAAAACTCGGCTTCGCTCGCAGTACGTATAGCAGGTGTTTGGGGGCAGGAAAATTATCGGTCTGTTAATGCTAAAAAATATGTACATTATGTACGTCAGAAAACCTGTTTCCATACGACTACTTACTGTCCACTGGGTTACAATGAATCTATTATACTGGATTCAAACTAACTTACTTTTTAAACACATCACAAGCTAAAACTGGCGTTTTAGGCAATTATATTAATTTTCACAGATAAGCTATTTTCTTCAGTCCCTTGTCATGTCCAGATTAAGACAATTGTCTCAATTTCAACTTGTTAGAGGGAAACGAATGATTAACATGTATTAGATAGTGGAAGATAGATACAGTTTATCTTTGTTTCGCTGCAAATACAAATAGAACATAAAATTTTGACAGTTCTCTTTGAAATAGCTTGTCTCGTGTTAACTCAACATGTCTCTGGTTATAGGCAGTAAATACTATTTAGTAACTAATATACTATGCGTATAGATAAATATAGCGCAGTTGTTACGCGCATATGACGGTTTTCGGTTGGTTATTTGATTGATTGATCCATAATATACGCATCATAAGTGCGATATATCTAAAATGTAGATAGGTATATCGTTGGTAATGCTGTGCTGGTCCCCAATATTGAAAGAGGGGCTTAATATTCCTTGTTACGACGAGCATGAGTTAATTTCAAGGTAGAAGTGAAAATTTGTCGATAAGCTTAGTAGGCAAGGGGCCTGTCCGGCAAACATAAGACCAGGTTCAAGTCGTAAAGCAGTGTCCTAAGCATTCGGATGCACAGTGCACAAAGTAGGTATATATTTTTTTGATATTTTTTTACATGACGGCAAGATGATCAGTATTACGCTTCAGCGACAATCTAACGTATCATATTTTAGTATAAATATAAATATTTGTGTTTCATAACATCTGTCCTGTTATTTATAACAACAAAAACCATTACTGGGATGAAATAAAAATATTATTGATTATTATGATAAGTAAGTATACAAATTCAATATTATTATGATACTGCATGAATGTTGTTAAAATCAATGTTGTAAATTTTTATGAGAAAGGTTAAACAAACACATCGTTTGTTAATTTTACAGTACTTAATAACATGTATTATATTGTATGGCAAAAGTTATAAAAAACACATTACAAAAACATTTATTTAAAATTTAAAGAAGTATTTATAGCAGGTGTTTGGGGGCAGGAAAATTATCGGTCTGTTAATGCTAAAAAATATGTACATTATGTACGTCAGAAAACCTGTTTCCATACGACTACTTACTGTCCACTGGGTTACAATGAATCTATTATACTGGATTCAAACTAACTTACACTTTAAACACATCACAAGCTAAAACTGGCGTTTTAGGCAATTATATTAATTTTCACAGATAAGCTATTTTCTTCAGTCCCTTGTCATGTCCAGATTAAGACAATTGTCTCAATTTCAACTTGTTAGAGGGAAACGAATGATTAACATGTATTAGATAGTGGAAGATAGATACAGTTATCTTTGTTTCGCTGCAAATACAAATAGAACATAAAATTTTGACAGTTCTCTTTGAAATAGCTTGTCTCGTGTTAACTCAACATGTCTCTGGTTATAGGCAGTAAATACTATTTAGTAACTAATATACTATGCGTATAGATAAATATAGCGCAGTTGTTACGCGCATATGACGGTTTTCGGTTGGTTATTTGATTGATTGATCCATAATATACGCATCATAAGTGCGATATATCTAAATGTAGATAGGTATATCGTTGGTAATGCTGTGCTGGTCCCCAATATTGAAAGAGGGGCTTAATATTCCTTGTTACGACGAGCATGAGTTAATTTCAAGGTAGAAGTGAAATTTGTCGATAAGCTTAGTAGGCAAGGGGCCTGTCCGGCAAACATAAGACCCAGGTTCAAGTCGTAAAGCAGTGTCCTAAGCATTCGGATGCACAGTGCACAAAGTAGGTATATATTTTTTTGATATTTTTTTTACATGACGGCAAGATGATCAGTATTACGCTTCAGCGACAATCTAACGTATCATATTTATATGTATAAATATAAATATTTGTGTTTCATAACATCCTGTCCTGTTATTTATAACAACAAAAACCATTACTGGGATGAAATAAAAATATTATTGATTATTATGATAAGTAAGTATACAAATTCAATATTATTATGATACTGCATGAATGTTGTTAAAATCAATGTTGTAAATTTTTATGAGAAAGGTTAAACAAACACATCGTTTGTTAATTTTACAGTACTTAATAACATGTATTATATTGTATGGCAAAAGTTATAAAAACACATTACAAAAACATTTATTTAAAATTTAAAGAAGTATTTTTATACGTGATTGTTTTATTGAAAAAAATACCTGGTTTAGTTAAAAATCAATACTTTACCCTTTTCTTATAAGTACCAATTGGTGAATAGGGCACTTATTCTATTACTTTTGACCATTGACTTGGTATCAAACCAAAATGAAAATGAAACGTATCATATTTGCAAAACAAAAAATATATTTATCAATTGTAATAATAGTTTGATTGAATCCGAGCTAATTATTTTAAAAAGCTTATAACATAATTATTTTGTTACACAATTTATAAGAAAATACATAATTTGAGGTTCCTAATTTGAATAAAACTTCGTGTATTGTACCAGTGAAAATTATCTGGTATTAATAAAACCTCGTGTTTTGTACCACTGAACATTACCAGGTATTAATAAAACCTTAAGTATTGTACCACCAAAAATTTTAATGAAAAATGTGTCCCAGTGTCCCATGCACCATTGTATTGTGGATAAGGGAAATGTGTATTATCATCCAAATACTAAACTTATTTTTTTTAGAATCTTAATCCAAAACGCTACGCCATAAACGAAAAAAATATCAATTTCATTTAAAAAAAAAAAGATAATAAAATTTCCTAACATATTTTAAAGGGTATATTTTTGTCATGTTTGACCATGAGAATTCTTGTTATTGCTCTTAGAATATTATTTATAAAAGTAAACAACATATAAAACGAGCTTAACCTGTTATGAAAAAGTTTTCGCAAAAACTTAAGTACCTACTGTCATTACTGTTGTAATCAAAAAGTGTATGCAATGTGGTACACTGTATGCCAGATATAGTGTGTGTAAATTTTACAAATTTAATCAAAAGAGAATGTTTAAAAACAATTGTACCTACATTTTAAGATTTGTATTTGACTAAAGTGTTTTATTTTTCTTACTAAGTTGATTGTAATATCGATATGCATATATATATGTATATTACCTGTAATAGTGTTGAACCATCGCCTTGTCACGCAATATCCATTTTCCGTTTCCTTTTCCGAGATCATGATTTCGAAGCAAAATAACAAAAACCAAAATATTTACACGCGAAACATGAATAATAATTCAGCCCACTATAGAAGAATCAAAAATATAATTTAAAACACGCGAAAAATCATTTGTTCTAGTGCGATTCACTTGTTTTTTCAACTTTGACCCGATTTCCCGCCAAAAAAGGAAAAACGAATGTTCGGCCTCATTTGATACTCGATCGGTAAAAAGGAGAACTATGATTCGTCCCGGTATTATTTGAATTCGCTGTTCGCGGTTCGCCGTCTCTCGGCCGCGGGTGGAATGATTTGGATTTGCCGCCAAAGTCGGTGGCCGTACGATCGCCTAGCGTTTAACCTTTTGCTGGCTGGTATTTTACCCGCTTGTTCGTCTAATTTTACACGCGTCTTCTTCCGGATATATGTTATTATTACATACGTAAATGCAGCAGCACACGGATCATTAGCTTCAAGCGGTCCAGACTTGAGTGCCGGCTGAGTAAAACTGATTACCTTCATAATAATTATGTCTCCACTCCTTTTGTACAAGATGGTAAATAAATACAATGCTTGAAGTGATTTACCAAATCACACGCAAAGCTGTTATCTTTAGAGATAAGATTCCATACCATAAAAGCAGAAAAACTTTAAACGTAAAAAACGTTAGAAATTAGATAGAAGAGAGAAAAAACATTAACTACTACTTTTCCATATTCACACCAAATTGTACATAGGGCACTGCATCGGTACATCAAGTGCAGCGCATATTGATCATTTTTATTACATGAATATTTCATGTTGACCCCTTCAGGGATCGAACCCGCAACGGTAGCCAAATTCGCTGCCACTATGCTGCGAGGTGGATAAATACATAACAAAATGTTTTATGTTAATAATAGTAAGCAAAGTGTGGTATGTTACTGGTTAAAAGTAAATAATGTCTAACCGCCAATTATATTTCTCTCAGTGTTCTAGCAACAAAAACAATCAAATTACCTGGGAACATTTTAAATAAATTATTTATACCTTGTACCGGATTGTTTCAGGAATTTTGATTAACTTTAAATTCAAATCACAATAAAAAGTTTAATACAAAAATTAAAACAGTCTAAATATTTTACAAAATTTTTCCTTGTCTTCTGAAGGGGTTTTTTCTTTCAGACTCGTTGAAATTAAAAAATATTTGGACTAAAACTGCGTTTACACAAGGGATATGTAGGCACATTGAATAATCTTATCTTAGAATCTTATTCATAGAATACATGCAACTATGGATTTTCTCTGAATAATCATTTCGCTTAGGTTTGCAACAACAAAAAAAAACTCCGTAATCCTAGAAACAAGTTTTTTTTAAATTAACTAGAGAAAATTTCACCTCCTAGCGGCTATATCATTGTGCTTTGATAAATAGATCAGTTCCTGATATTTTTTTTATTATCAATTCAGTGTTTTTTTTGTATCTAATAGTTAGGATTATTCGTAGATAAATCGTAAGATTGAAATAAAATTGTAAACACGTTTTTACTACCAGTTCTGCGATTCAGCATGTGTGAATAAGTATCAATCGATGTCGATAAAAAGGTTATTCGTGATCATATGCGCTAATACCTATCGCCCAACCAATAATACAATAACTGGGTGATATCATGATAACATTACAATGTTTCGACGAAAATATTTGAAGATTTATGAATCACAATGGTCAGTTATAATAATAGTTTGTCACGCACTCAATTAATCAAACTGGTGACAGTTTAGAATATAAAGCGCATTTTTCTTGCACTATAGTTCATCAATAGTACCGCCATGATACCTACCTAATAAATATTTTAGAGATACACCGAGCAGTTTCTATCATTGCAGATGTCCGCAACCTTTTGAGCGCAGTAAATGCCATATATAAACTAAACCAATTTAAACATAATATCTTCGTAGAAATAAGTTTTTTTTGAAAGATTTCAGTAAAATAGCAATAATTTAATCTAGTTTTTCATCAATTTATTTGTTATTGTTAGAAAGAAGATGAAAAATGATTGCACAGTCATGGAGCTATTTACATGGACATAATTAAATAATAAAAATAGTAACTAACCAACTAACCATCCCGCCATTTCTCCTAAGAGATAGGCAGAGAGGATAGAACGCCCCACCACTCTGTCCTGGCATACTTCTCTTGCTTCCTCCACATTCATACATCTTCTAATGCACGCACGTTGATTATTTTGACTTTTCGCATGCACACTTTCTAGTACATTGCACCTGTTGTACTTGATCATGCCATTTCTTCCTATTTTAAGCACAGTAAACTCGTTATAGTAGGATGCATTATTATCACCTAAGTAAAGGCATTTTTAGTGAAACTATTGTTTATTTAACCACAGAAAATCAAATATATTTATTTTCTTTTGATAAAAATACTTTATACTCTACATACAAACATAAATATGAGTGGGTTGCGGATAGCCGATTTATTAAAAACAATCAAAACCCATGTTTTGGGTAAGAAATGATTTTTCTAAAGAACCTACATGATATATGAAAATTCTAAATAGGTACCTACTTACATGTTTTTGGCGTACGTAAGTTTTGGTTACGTAATATAACAATTACTACCACTATTTTTCCTTGTCTTCACCTAATGATGCTGAGTATCCTGTCCATTTATTACACGAAGGCCAGACGATCGGTCTAACATATATAAAAATAAAAATAAGGTGACTCAAAGGTTTTGGACCCCTGCTCTATTATCTAATTATTTAAATCTAGGTTCACAGGAAGTATGTATTGTCTTGATTAAATCGGCGAAAAGTTTTGGCCATAGATGAAATGTGTTCACAATATTAGGTATGTATTATATTGTGGTGACCCACTGGCACATAAGGCGGTCAGTGATCAACTTAGAAGACAAGCAGTTGTGGTCAGACCGGTACAATTAAATAATATAATATGAATATCAATCAATTTTTATTCAAACGAGTGGATCTTGGCGAATCAGAGAAAGCGATGGAAAAAAATAGTCGGAAATTGGCGAGATCACCGAGAGATTTTCTTTTCATTGTACATTTTATTTGTGACTTAGCTATATATTTTTAATACAGATGTAAATATACTTTTTTTTCAAATTTTTGACGTGATAACGTCTAATAAATCGATGAACGCCGGCTGCACACACGAAAAACATACTTATTGTCACGTTCCGCCTGAGCCGAGTGTGCAAGCGAGAGCGCGGAACAAGCGATAAGAGGCACGATCGGCATCATCGACCCTATCACAAAATAACACAGGTTGGAGGATCTTAAACATCATATCATCATATGTATAAAAATTTGTAAATAAATTGTTAATAGCACATTTATTAATTGTAATTAATTTGTATTATTTAAGTAAACAAATATGTGAATTAACGAGTGCAAAAAAATGTTAATTTATGGAAAAAATTGTAATTTTCATTTAACTCCTGCTTTGTATTAGACAAAATAATGACAATTCAGTAATAATAATTCAATTCAATTCATAAAATTATTCTATTTTTCATCAATGTTTTCTTATGACGTTATCACGTAAAATTATCGTCCGTTAACCGACTTTATTGTTAGTACTGTTTTAATAAAACAAAAAAAAGTCAGAATTGTTATATAAATTTGTGCAATTTTACTTAATCTGCGGTTCGTACTAATGAAAGCTTTTATGAGGAGAATTATTTTTTTTATCAAGCTCTGATTCAAAGCCACGTTACACATTCGACTCCAAATATGATGTAGATTCACCAGTTTTCGGGTTGTACAACAAGTTTTGTTACACCATGTATAATTGAAAGTATGAAGAATCACCTATTAGTTTGTAGGTACTTGATAATACAGTATCTGGAAAGTTAATTGATAGAATTAGATGCACCCACTCTCATGACGTCAGGACTCTGATACGACCAAATAAAAATACCTCCACACTTCACATTAATGGATGTTGCATGTACTGTTCTGATCAACCAGAGACCCAGTCAACCTAATTTTAAATAATATCACTTGTTCACTTAACTATCCGGTCATACGTGAATCACGTCTTATTTGAATCTTAATAATTATAGCGATAGGTGCATTACATAACATTATGTGTAAACATATTTTGAGAAAAATAATAGTTGGGTTCTTTCCGATTTTTTATTTTTGATTTCAAAAATTGATTGAAAAATTGCAAAATCAAGGGAATTTTTTTTTAATTTTTACGATGTCATATGAATTTTCTAGCGCGGTTTGAAATAGCACTTTTTCAAATCGCTCGCAAAAGCCTCCATTTGGCGCGCATGCGGTGTGACGTCACAGCAATATAGGCGCACACACTACGGAATGAATTTCACGCCTTTCACGGTAGACGGGAATGACGTCATTAGCCAATAACGGGCGTTAAAAATCATTCGTATTTTCGTGTTTTTAAAACATAAATTTATAAATGAAAACAAAATTTTTGATCATTGTGTTTTATATCGTTGGAATTGTAAAAATATACTTTAAATATTTATAACGTTTTCAATAATATTCATGCTATCGGGAATAACCCTATTATACAGTAAATTAAACAAAAATTCTTTCAAATTAATTGTTTTTTACCTATGCCGGCAGTTTCCTTAGCATTTTAGGTGTTTTCAAAATGAAATTCCAAATTTATTAACAGTTGCAAAGCTTGTATTTTTTTTGCAAGTACTTTCTGTGAAAAACGCAAACCTATTTTTGAAAAAAGGGTATGAATTATATGAAAGGAAAACGGGAAATCCCCTGTTTTTCATTTTAGCTAATTTTCTTTTATGTAAAAAAATGGAAATCCCATTTTTGAGACCACACTTTGTGTCAGCCGTGCACTTGGTCCCATGCAATAGAACCTAACCTATATAGGGCAAATCAAGGTTTCTCAGGCTCAGTACTAATCTTGAATAAATTGGTAAGAATTTTCACTTGGCATTTATTTTTTCAGAATAGGTACTTTAAAGAAAAATACTGTCAACTTATTTAGGTATATGTACGTATAAATATAATATTAGGTATATAATATACAATAATTATTTATTTCAGGATTAAAATAATGAAATTTTATTAAATAGGTAGGTAAATCTACACACATACACACTCATTCTTACACACATCCAACATAACAAAATAATAGTGGAAACACGTAACCGGCTTTACTTTTTATTATATAGGTACTTCAATAATTCTACATTATATAATATAAGCTGTATGATGTCCTCAAAATATTTTTTTTTTTTTTTAAAATTGAATTACACTCACATTACAAAACCGTGGTAAAGTTTAGAAAGGGATAAAACTAAGAAGTGCTATAATAATTATGGTTAAGACCTTAAAATGGTCTAAAAAGGAAAATAGGTTCTAAAAGCAGTTCGTGCGTGTCTAGAATCTAGAAAGCTACGCTATAATTAGGCCTTTGGAAAGTATTTAGCCACTAATCGTTAGGTACTGGACTGGTACCAAGGTACTAACTTTGCAAAAGTGAGGGAAAACTAGCCAGACCTATGCTAGACCTTTGACTATATTGTTTCAAGGTGTCAAACGATTTTCTACTTATTAACTATTAGAATTAGAGCACAACTGATTTGAGGCTTTTCAATTCTTGTGCTTTCTAAGCCCAGTACAGAGATAAAAAAAATTGAAAATGTCTATAGTGGGTTATCAGTTACGCTTTCAAAATATGTTTAGGTACTTTTAGATAAAAATCAGAGTAGGTACTAAGTAAGCCATTTGAAATTGTTATAATGTGGTTTAAGCAGGTAATTTTTACAATTTGACATCTCAACAGAGACGAGAAATTTGGAAACGAATATGGATATCTAGGCGTTTACAGGGCTTATGACCTGTCATTGGCTGGGTTAAGTGGCCTCTTGTTGTATTACAACATTCCCCATTTCACCTAGTATTTGATATCCATATCTGCCAATATACAGTAAAATGGTGCGACGCTTCACATGTGAACACTCTCTGTCATCCATTGAGAAAATTGTTTTTTTTATTTTAAAATATTCGCCTCACAACGCGCATGTTGAAATCCTAAATTTATTGTAATGGATATACTTAGATATAAAGCATTTTTTCTTTATATTTTAATAAATTTTGGTACAAGTATGCAGAAGTTGATTTTGTAAAAGGGCTGGCCTTGTTCTGTTCAACTTTTACAGTTTTTTAATGTACGTAAATAATTTTAAAAGCGCTTTAAAATCTAGATTACCTACTCCATAAAGGGAGAAGTATTTCTAAACTTAATAAATATTCATTATTAATCTAGTCTAGTATGGACATGGAATAATTTCTGCTTTTCATAAGCTATTTACAGCATTGATGAATAATAATTCATGTATGTAACATAATATCAAATCTCCAAGTGTTTTGGATGATATTTGAAAACTAACAGACAACAGTAATACGTCATACATACCTACATAGTACGACATAACATTTATTTTATCAATTTGCTTCTGGTCTGAGTTTGGCTTTAGACAATGTAAATGAATACTGCGTTGCAGTTTGTTGGATAGATTTTGATTTCTCCAACTATATTTTTAAAATATGACTACCTTCAAAGGCAGCTGTAGTAAGTAATAGTATTGAATTATGATTAAATAAAACAATGTTATGTGTTATATTAATTGGTTTATTCTATAAAAATAGAATTTACCTACACTACCTGGTTTCGGGAGTAACGTTCTCCCATCGACTGGTGAAAAGACACTAAATTAGAATACAGATGTTATACAGAAAAATACAGAAAAATTAAATTGCAATACTTAAGAATCTAAATATTGATATCAATATTTATGTTACCCTTGTGTTTAGATTCTTAAGTATTGCAATTTAAATTTTTCTGTATTTTTCTGTATAACATCTGTATTCTAATTTAATGTAATTTTCACCAGTCGATGGGAGAACGTTACTCCCGAAACCAGGTAGTGTAGGTAAATTCTATTTTTATAGAATAAACCAATTAATAGTTACACATAACATTGTTTTATTTAATCATAATTCATTATGGAGTGTTACAAAGTGAATGCCGAATCAATCAACAAAGTAATAGTATTCTTTATTGATAAATATTGACACCCTCCACCACCCCTTAATGAAGCAATTTTCATGAAACATAGAAATATTTTAATGACTGTTTGCATATTTTGGATTTTGATAGCCCAAATCATGATTCTTTTACTCGTTTGTTATTTGCCTTTTCTGCCTCTTGGTGTAGCGGTAGCGCGTCGGGCTGCCATGCATTAGGTCGCGGGTTCGATTAATAAAATGATCCAAATACACTGCACTTGGTACAATAAAGTTCCCTATTCACCACTGGATGCGGATAAGGGAGAGTAGTAGTAGTAATGTTTACCTTTTTGTAATAATACAACACAAAATATAATATATACCTAATTAAGGAATCGTTCGTGTAAACCATCTCAGAACAGGTGGTATACCTAGTAAGATAATGAGTTAGAAAACATACTTACACTAGTTTTTTTATTTGTCTGCTTCTTATTTTTATATTTTATCTTATATCTACTATGTAAAAATGTAACCAACAAATAAACGCAGATATAACTAACTTACTAACTAACTAACCATCACGCCATTACTCCGTAGGGGTAGGCAGAGAGGATAGAACGCCATACCACTCTGTCCTGACAGACTTCCTTTGCTTCCTCTACATTCATACATCTTCTCATGCACGTACGCCGATTATTCCGACTTTTCACTTGACCACTTTCAAGTACTTGACGTACTTTCGTACGTAAACGTACGTAAAAATATCATTTCATAAAATTTTCTGTATTAAAAATTAATATGTTTTTTTATGACCTTCTTATGAGCTTCTACATCCTTGCACACTTGCATTTTAACTTCTTTTAGCCTTTCTTTCTTTAAACGCAGATATGTCGGTATTATAATATAATTAACAATTAAAAAAGTAGCTCTGTAGATTTCAAACTTAATACTAAATAGAAATAAGAAACAATTAAAGATTTTTCGTTTTAAAACTTGTTCAAAACCACAGTAAATTTTGCTAGTTCTGACGTCACAGTATGATAGTATGGTATGATCTTGGGTATGATGATGATGACGTCATAGCAATCACCTCTAACTTCTCCACATTTGGTGTAATTTAAGTGAAAAGATCATGACTCTTCGTGCACCATTATAGTCGTTTACACAGCAGTGGGAGCTGGTGTGACTCCAGGAATCATTTGGCGTGAACTTGGAACGTCTTCCCTGCCATATCCGGTTTCCGCCATTGTGAGGACCAGAGGAACAATGGATGCAGCAGCCATGCAAAAACCAACAACGGGATTTGCTTCACATTTACCGCAATATATCAAGTAAAAGATACTTTATTCTTTTGTTAGTCAGATAATTAAAAAATCATAATTTCAAAAGTTCAGAAGTAACATTCTACTCCTATTACTACTTTCCCTTATCGGCACCCAGTGGTGCATAGGGCACTGTACCGGTACACCAAGTGCAGTGTATCGAGCTTGATAATTTTATTACTCGAAGGTAAGACGGTCAGTCTTACGCTTCTGAACCAGTCCATAGTATCACACATAAAATAGTCATATGAAAATCACATGCAAATAAAAAATTGCAGTAAAAAAAGATTACAGTAAAGTAATAAATATTGTAATTAAAAATTATACTTGATGATTTCTTTATTATGACGTATTTATGTGGATATTTTTTTTGAAATCCTCTAAAAAAAAAGGTAAGGCAATACATTTAACTGAAACCGAGTTTTTTTTGAAAATATCAATCTAATTTTTTATTTTTTTTATTTTTTTATTTATAAAAATAACATTACATAGGAAAAAAAATAAAGAATTCTTTTTCTTTTTCAATCTAATGCTCCCTAGGAGTTTTAACAATAAACTCATTTAGGGACAAATAAAAAACACAATCATTTTATTCTAATACGCACTGACATCACTAAGATCACATAGATCATTTAGTAATCAATGCATTTATTAAAAATAGTTTGTTAATTTCATTGGAAGTAGGATCACTAAAAGTTATGACAAATGTTCATATAATGAATTTTATGCAAACACGCCTCTTCTTGATATTTAAAAAGTGTGAATTAGTCTAGTGTTACACTCCAGGACGAAAATCAACGACTATGATTTTATGGAAACACGGCCGCGGTCACATGACAGCGCATCCTCCTAAATCAATATAATAAACTATGGTACAATAACACATTATGTATAACCTTTTGACAACAAAATACAGTTCATTACCGTATCTAAGTGTTGATCATAATTGAAACTAAAACATTAATTTTATGGTTGAGAGATAGGGGTAATTTCAACCGTCAACTTTCGTTTAGGAAAAAGTGGTTTAGATCATTCGCCCGCCTTTTTTGTAACCACAGAAAACTTAAATAAGAAATGCTCTATTGGTTTTGAGAAATCTACCCGTTTACGATTTTTATTTAAATTTCTGTAGATGCTTTTCAATTATCGTGGCCCAGTGTACATTTTATTTCATATACACGGTACTTGGTAGGTACCTTTTACAACAATAAGAAGAAAAAAAAAATAGACTTTCTGCAATAATAATTGGAAAAAAAAAATGTGAAGCGTCACAAATTTATTTAATGTACCTTCCTACTTCCATTTCCTTTCCACTTATGGTTCATTGGGCACTTTTCGTTAAACCAAGTTTCAAATATCGTAGATAATATATATCATATTTATATAATCTACAAAAGATTGTAGAGAAGTATTTTTATGAAAAAAATACAAAAGGCGTGGTAATCATTAGTACAAAAGACGAAATGTACAAATAAAATAAAGTGCTTAAATTAAATCGTTGAATATAAAAACAAAAAGGTCGAACTTATATTTGAATTTTTTATCAACATGTCTAAAATATTTATAAATAAGTTTGACATGAAAAAAATGATTCCAAGAGTCGAGTCGCCAAGCCCCCTCCCTTTTGAACTTATTTGAAAATCACTGAAATTATTACGAATTACGTTACGAATTTTACGTTAAAAACATTACGAATTTTTTCTTGAGTCGAAGTTCTTATGAATTTTTTTTTTTTCTAAAATTGCATTTGAAATTCGCTAAAATAATTTACTCGAGAACTTTAAATTCAGCTTAATACTCGTACAATGTGTACAAAAAACATATTATAATATTCTAGCTTCATTCTAATAATATTTTAGTAGTTGTTCAAAACAAGAAATAAGCATAGTTTTCTGTTAGAATATTTTTCATAACATTGACTCAGTCAAATAGATAAAAAGGATTTATCGCAAAACTTAAGATAACCAAAACAAATGATACGGTTCGTTTTTCTTCACAGTGACACATGAAAATTTCGGAAAACGCGAGCAGTTATTTTCAACATTTTTATTATTTAAACATGTTTACACTTACCGATGGACATTTTTCTTGATATACTCGTTCAACGGTAACGAAACACCACAATTGATAAAGAATAGGCCAAAGAGTAGCGTACTCCCGACGTCATCAAATGAAATATTAACTCATTTATCCAATGCACACGCACTCACTTAATCCCAAAGAAATTAATAACAATGGCGATGCTGATTACAAGACTTTTTGACAGATAAATATATTTCCCGCCGAGTAGTATACACTTGTTATTTTACAAATGATTCCGTACAGAATGGCTACTGTTCGTTTTAAATTTGGAATCACACCCTCCTCGCGCCAACAAGATGTCTGATCGGCTGCATAGTGAAAAGGATCGCTCGGGCGAGCAGAGTGGCAACACACAACACTTAATAAAAAGGTAATTGAAATTCAGAAGTCTGCGCACTAAATATTGTACACTTTTTTATTAGCTCTCTTCACTTTCCCAGCCCTCGGTTTACCAGATTTCGTGGTCCTGAGAGGGAGCAATCCCTCCCTTATTTTGCTCGAGAGGATCGATATTAGGTGGTTGGTTCCGCGTAACGTTGTACGGGCGTCGAAGAACGAAATGCAGAAACTTTGTACACAGCACTAAACACGCGCGTTCAAGCTTCAGTCCATTTGATAAATTAATTTATTGAAGAGGGGAATGAGGACTATTTTAGTATGACGTCACTCGATTATGATATTATTTTTTATGACTGGACACCATCCTACTATGTTTGAGTTTTCAAACAAAAATGTATTTAAATCTAGTTTTAAATATTATGATTTGCATATAAGAGATACATATTATTGTATTTTATTCGCTGTAAAACTTATACAGCTAGAAGACAATGCACTAGACCAGTGTTTCTAAACATACGTATATGAAATAATGATGCACATATCAAAATAATTATTTTACGAATTTATGTTATTTTATTTTATCATGAATTAATCTATTTCATGTTATTAAATTTGAAATTGAGTGAAAATTTGAGAATGAGTGTGACCGATTGCTTTCTTTTCGGGTGACAAACGAGTTCAAGTGAGAGAGAAATATATTATGTAGTTTAGATTTAGAGTGTCTTAGCTTAATAGATATATTGGTCACCACCAATGGGAGAAAAAATAGGGTAAAAATGATGAAAATCTTTCCTTGATTGTGACTTAATTCTTGCGTACTGACGCACCTACCGTCAGTCTTTCGTAAATATATTCTTATCTACTCGCAAAAATGTCTCGCATTGACTTTACACAAAGTCTTAATCAAAACCACTGCACTTGGTGCACTGGTACAGTGCTCTATGCACCATTGCGTGCAGATAACGGAATGTTGTAGTAGTAGTAGATACTTACTGCTTTCAAGATTGGTTTCATAATATAAACTAATATGCAAATTTGGAATACTTTGAGAAACCTTATCCTAGAAACTATAAGAAAATAATATTTTGTTTTAATTTATTCAGTCCCTGTAACAATAGGTGACATCCATTTAGGGAAACTAAAGGTATATTCAATATTCACTCTTATGAAAACAAGCCAGTAATCACACGGGACATCGCACCACATATTTGGCAACGGGCAACACGGAATGCATACCTTATTCCTAGAAATTATTATCAAATTTTTGACTGACGGCCAATCATAATTTCATTTATTCAACTCGCGTCCATATTCCTAAAATATTAACTTTCAAAAATTTGAGCCTTATGTTTTATTATTTTCTATTATACAAAAGGAAAAAGAGTTGTGTTTGAGCAGGATTCGAATATGTTTATTCTAATTCGGAGTCCGCGACGCTTACCACAACTCGGGTACGTAAGAATATGCTCCACATAGGGAGCTGATGTGGTATGATGATGATGATGATGATGATTGTATGAAGGAATGGCCACTGTTAAGTGGCAGCCCATCCTCTTAAAACCGTATGTAGTCAAAGTAGTCTGCAGTATAATACGAGTAGTATAATAAACAACATACAAATTACAATTATTAATATCTTAACAGAGACGAGTAGTAATTAATCAAGAAAATTGCTAAACTTTTTAGCAGAAATCCTTTACCAGCAAATTTTTAAGCACCAAGATATCCATATTCCCATCCAAACATTTCGTCTGTCTTGAGATGACAATTATTGTAATTAAATGCATGCCCATCATTTGTAAAATCTAGTTTTTATCTACAGAAATTTGGATACACTTTTTTGAAATGTTGTTTATTTAGGAAAAGTTCGGCGTAAAAACGTGATATTTCATATTTATAAGACGAACGTTTTATGGAAATGAAACATGACTGGCGGATACTCACTCGGTAGCGTGTGGATGTTTCCTGGCACTGAGATAGAAAGGTCAAGGGTTCAACACCCGCGGGACAGCACGAGTAATGTTCATTAAGGAAAATGGCGATTCCCCTTTTGACCTTTTGCATTTTGAAGACATGTTTTTATAAACCAATTCCAGACTTACAGTAAGCATTAAATATAAACAAAGTTATTAGAAAAAAAATCAGAACCTGCACCTACCTATTATTTTTATTGCATGCTTTTTAAAGAGTAATTTATTAAAAAAACATAGATATATTTACATAAAAAAACTTTTCGCATGTGATAAGATATCCATAAAATAATAAGCGTAGAACAAAAATACTCTAAGAATATAAATCTAAAGATATAAAGTGTATGATTTTAATAAATTAGATAGATGGAGTAGGTACTACGAATTATTCACCGGCACTGCGGTAAAATATCTTTGTAATTTTAATGTCAGCATAAAAAAACCAAAAACAAAGATTAAAAAAATATTGTTTACATACTCTAACAGAGAAAAATACCAAAAAAATGCCCTATCTCTATACACTAAACCCAGTTTTTTCATCCCTTAATGCGCCACCCTAGTGTGCGGACGTATTCTATACTCGTATCTAATTTACTAGGGAGAGTGGCGCCAAGCAACCCCTCTTAACTACTGAACTGACAACCCCTCTCCGCTGCCGTTTACTATGTTATTACATCCCCACGAGAAAAAGTCATATTCGGATATCTCATTGGAAGTTTAACTGCTACTACTACTTTCCCTTATCCGCACACCAGTGGCCCAGTGGTGCATATGGCGCATTGGTTCACCAAATGCCGTAAATCTTGATTAATATTTATATGTAAAATATGAAGGTAAGATCTGGTCTTAATTTTCAGCTCCAGTTATGAAATATTTACTAGAAGTTTAGTACAGATTTTATTTTTTATTTACGTGCAACACTTTAAAAATAATTATTCATGGAATGTAGGGCTCCGCGAAATTCTTTTTTTTTGTTCCTTGGCTTGTTACATTTCAACTTCAACAATGGTTTAAAAAAAATATCAGTATTTAGGAATTATTCACGTTTTTACGATTTTTAAATCACATTTTCAAGGTGTACAAAATATAATACATATCACCGGATCGCGCGGAATTTTCTTTTTGTACCATCCAGTGATTTATGCACATTTACATTAGGATTAATTTCAAAAAATATTATTCAGGGTAGCGCCACCTATATGTATGCAATCGGATTAACACCGTTCTTATTGACAGTGTTAGTTTGGATTAATAGATGGTGTTAGTGTCTTTTAAATGAAAAATGTTATAAAAAAATGTGCATATGGAACTGCAAAGTGCAGTTTATCATAAATAATCATTGGTTACATGAAGGCATATTATTCATGAAGAAAACTGTAAACAAAGAATAAATAAAACTCAACACATGAAGGAAACTGTATACAAAGAATAAATAAAACTCAAAACGATGTTGTTTTCGCATGTTTTTGAGGTCTTTACTTCTATTTATTGCTTCTATTGCTTCTACGAGTATTTATTAAGCGGATTTATTCGTATATTACTTTAAATTAAATAACAACAGAGTACTTATGTACATATTACTTAAAGATTTATCCGCGTAATGTTTTAGAAAATTTTAGTGTAATATTTAGTTATCACGCTACTAATACTACTACTCTCCCTTATCCGCACTCATGGTGCATAGGGCACTGCATCGGTAGGTACACGAAGTGCAGTGAATCTTGATCATTTGTCTATATAAATACCTATTGGAATTGCAGTTAAAAAGAATGGCGGTCACGTGACCCACGGCAGTCCTCCATACGATTGTAGTCCTCGATTTTCTCCTTGGAATGAAGCACTAGGACTAGAGCAATGATACACGATTTAGGTATCTACCAGAAGCTTGTTTGTATTGTCTAAAAAAAGTATTTACCCGTTTTAAGAAGTATATTATCCAAAAATACTTCTACTCTACCACCCAATAGTGTTCCCTTTTTACGAAATCATTCACTGTCCAGGATGCAAGACTATGGAACGATTTACCACGGGATGTGAAAGATGCGCCCTCATTTTTTTTTTTAAGAAACGTCTACAGCATTACTTCCTCTACTCAAACCTTTAAAAACATCCTTAATTCATCCTCTTCCCTATCGCTTTCCTTCCTTCCTCTTTTCCATTTCCCGATGTCATCTTTTAGAATATTGATCTTGTAAATAATGCAATATTATTGTTAAGCTTTATCTCTAAAATAACTAAGGGTTGGTTGCAAGATATTGCTTAAAAGCAATAAGCCCGCCCTTGTACTCATGCCATGTAAGTGTACGTGAAGTTTTAATAAAAATTACGTGGGTTCAGTCTTGCTACCTGCTGTGATGGGAAAATGAAAATATCCTTTTAAAGGATCGGTCTGGGACTACCGAAAACATATTTACTTGGTCTGGAAGTGCACAATTTGGTGATTTCATTTCATTTTGGTGATTACAATTTCACTTTCACTTTGTAGCTTGTGCTGCTGCTGGTCTCCCTTCTATTCGGATGCATCGGCCGATGGAGTGGAAGAGAGATAGATGCGTCACAAACCGAACGCTTAGGCCGATCGTGCCTCTCTATCGCTTGTTCCGCGCTCTCGCTTGCACACTCGGCTCAGGCGGAACGTGAAATGAGTCATGTTTCGTGTGGACAATGAGTTCATCGATTTATTAGACGTTATCACGTCAAAAATAATAAATAGTGCACAGGGCACTGCATTGGTACACTTAGTGCAGTGAACCTAGAAGATAAAAAATATGACGATGCAAACACGTCTCTCGTCGTAACTCAAACGTGTGAAATCTGAGAAACAAACATTTCTGAAGTGAGAAAATCGAGGACTACGTTGTTTGGAGGAACGGTCGTATGTAACGTGACCGCCGATACTCAACACGAGTATTGTTTTGCCGATGGCGATGGTGGATGAACTGGTTTTGTCTCCAAGAGGTGTGTATGGCACCGACACTCATTTAATGGGGCCAAGAGGTCAATACTATTCTCTTCATGTAATCTATCTCACCATTCATTCATAGATACTAACATGTTTGTTTTCATAATAAATTTCAAATCTGCACTCGTCAACGATTGTCTTACTTTTTCGTATTTACGACAAACAAACCTTTCGATAAAAATACTTTTTCTTATTTTTACGATAAAAAAATATTATAATATCCTACTATTTGTAAATTTTTAAATATTTATGTGTTCAATTGTTAGTACAATAGTTTAAAATAAATTTGATAGGTATTGGACTGGCGCTGAAGCGTAAGATTAATCGTCTTGCCTTCATGTATCAAATGATAAAGATTCACTGCACTGGTGAACCAATGCAGTGCCCTATCCACCAATTGGGTACTTACCCAGTAGTAGAAGTTATACATTATAAAAGTAATGGATTTATATTAGTAGGTATATGTATTATTTTAACGTGGGGTTATGTACATCAATAGGTACCTACATTTTTACTCCCTTAAAATCTCCCTTAAAAGTTCTTCAACACTCAGTGTATTCATAATAATTATATACATACTAAATAATATTTTCGTATTTTTTAATATCGTCATGTTTCAAAATTAAGATTCTAGGTTTTAATGTTACAAAAATTTGCCTTAGGTACACTATAAGTTCCAGGAATTTGAAAGCGAAGTTTTTATTAGTTAATTATTTTAAGGTTAAGTTTCTTTGAATAGTTTTGCCTCTGCCTACCCTTTCATAGAAATGGCGTGATGGTAAGTTAGTTATAATATACCTATGAAATAAATTACATACCATTATCACAATTCATTTGAGGGTCCTGGCCACCTCAAGAAACTTCCACTTTCATCTTTGTCCGGCTGCCATATCATAATGTTTGAAATATACAGGGTGTACAATCCAAATGGGTCAGTATGGAGAAGTCGGAAACTATGAGTGATAGCGAGATCTGTTCTTACGAACCATAGACGTCGATTTTAGATTTAATAATAATTACATTCAAACTTTTTTATTAACTCATACATAACCGGGAATCGAACCTGGTCAAAATCAATGTGTATAAATTGTTGCAAGTCGCAAGAAGCACAACACTAATGGAATCCTGTTTTAAATATTGAAAGAAAAAACCCATCAATAAGATAATTATTTTATTTCAGTAAATGTTCAAATGGTAGCCATTCTGTTGAAATGCAAAGATTATTTTGCAATGATCATTTTCAACATAACTGGATTGGTACAAAACGGCCCTTGTGGAAATGGCCCCGCAAGATCGTCCGGACATCACCCCCCCTTGACTATTTTCTTATGGGGTTTATGTCAAAGATGAAATCCTACAAATCAAATTACGACACTGTAGAGATTTAACTACAGCCTTAGAAAACATTTTCAACCCGATATGCACCCCATAAAATACGAAATGCAATTTTGCGATCGTTACCCAAAAGAATTAATCTTTGCAGTTCAACAGAATGTCTACCATTTTTGAACATTTACTGAAATAAAATAATTATCTTATTGGTGGTTTTTCTTTCAATTATTTAAACAAGATTCCATTAGTTTTTGTGCTTCTTGCGACTTGCACAATTTATACATATTGATTTTGACCAGGTTCGATTCCCCGGTTATGTATGAGACTAATAAAAAAAAGTTTTATTGTAATTATTATTAAATCTAAAATCGACGTCACGGTTCGTAAGAACAGATTCGCTATCTCTCATAGTTTCGACTACACCATACTGACCCATTTGGATTGTACACCCTGTATTACTAAATATTATTTTAATTTATTGAAAGACGTCATTTCAAAGTTCTATTTTCCGCTTTTTTTGAGGTTCGTTACATGATTTTTAGTTGAAAAGCGATTTGGAAATGTGCGCACATGTGATAATTTAAGCGTTTGGAAAAACCAGTTTTTCATTAATCATCAACGTTTGATGTTCTTCTAGTATAATGAAATCTGAATAAATATGTTTGTATGGAGTAGGTTTGCATTAATTATTACAGTCGGGGGATAATGTCAGAATATAAAAGATAAATACCTACTTGAAACACTTGTTGACAATTATCCCCGATTTCTAATTAATAATGAGCTAATAAAATTAAATTTTATGGATTTTGGAACAGAAAATGGAGAACAACTGGTGTTTCTTGTATTTTAAAACGATTAACTATTGTAAAGATTTTTTTTTTTTTTTTTTTTTTTTTTTTGATTAAAGAAATATTTGAGCCTCTTATGATATACTCAAATATTTCAATTTCGGCTGCTCTCAAATAGTCGGAAATAACTGTGCCAGAAAGCAGGAACAATTTGTGCTGGAGTGAGATTCTGAACCTAGAGAGTCTAATCCGGAATCCTCGAATCTACCACTAGACCACAACCCGTTTCATACTATAATAAATCAAAATATTTGTATAACTAATTTCTGCCTTAAAACAGATATCCAGACTATAAACGAACTCCAGAGAACACTATTACATGCTATAATTTTATGAAGCATTTGATTAAATTTCTTTTTACGGTCTTCTATTATAGGTACATACTAATTATAATAATAATAGTATTATTTTTTTTTTTTTTTTTTTAATTTAAAAGGAAAATCTATGCAATCTTATTGATATTTGCACATATTTCAATTTGTAAAAACTACTATTCTCAATAAAGCCTAGCGGCTTGTGCTGAAAAATAAGGAATCGAGTCGTGTCGAAGTGGGGATTCGAACCGACGATTCTGGACTCAGAGACGCGACGCTACCCACTGGACCACCACCGTTTAAAATTATTAATAAAAAATGATAAGCCATTATCACTTCTAGCCTAGAATTTCCAGTTCACTAAAATTGAGTTTTTTGTACGAAAATTGTAATATTTTGATACAAATTTGTTCTATTCTTTGGTTCTTTAGGCTGAATTATATTCCATTTTCCAACAAGAAGGTCGATTTCAGCTAACCGAAAATGGTTAATTTAAATATGTAAAAGTAATGAGTGCTTGCAAATTTTAGTTGGAATAGAATCACTCCCTGGTATAAATTTAAGTCAGTTAATACTTGGTTGGTTAGTTAAGATAATTACCAAAAATATTACTGTAGGTTTTAGGTTCCCATTTTACTTTAACTTGTTAGGTACCACATGCCCGATATTAGGTACCCAAACAACCATTCATAAAACATAAGATTACCCGTTTTTAATTATTTAAATTTATTATAATCCTCCGCCATATTCAGAGCTTGTGGCAACCTTTGGGGAACACATTTTGAATAAAGAATGAGGGTACCTGCTTGACATAAAGGTCGGTATTTATTATTTTAAAACCGCGAGAAGTACAATAGTGTTCCTAAATCCAGGATCTTAAAAATGAAGTTAAACCATATTCCAAATAAATAGTTACAATTACGAAAAGCATATGCGTGTGTACGAACCATTCACGTAGCAAAAACGTAGCATGCACGTAGAGTGAAACGTAGAAATGCACGTAGCGTCTTCTGTACGTAGTAATTCACGTAGCAGTCACGTAGCATGTATCTAGCATTCACGTGGCAGGCACGTCGCATTCACGTAGCAATGCTTGTTAAATTTTAAGTCATTCGACATTATCGTCAGACTGTAATTTATGTAAAATATTACTATTAAAAATGTGCATCCTTACTTACGAACACCACTGGCACTATAGCTTTGAACTTCAAGAGAGTTCATCTGGAAAATTCGCTTTGACGTACATTTGGTACATACCTACCCCTGTTAATATAATATTTAAAACATAATATATAGGTACACCCTCCTGCGTCACTGGAACATATCGCACCGTGAATACTAAACTGCACCCACTAAAAAAAACTAACCATTCGGAAATCGCAAAAATGTGATTTTATTTCAGTTCTGTTTCAATGAAAGTAGTTTTTTTTCATATTTTAATATCTAGACACAGGAAACAGATAGAAACACGATTTTTAAGATCACTTTTATACGGGACAGAAAATGTACAGTTTCTTGTGCAGTTTTCAAACTGTGTCCGTTATAAAGCGAAAGTATATGAAATATTGAATGGTCGGCGCGACGTTTGGCTGACTTGACAGTTAATGTTTTTATGTGAATGTTTAAGTAGGTATTACATTGAATGCTTTTAAAAAAGCAAATAACGGTATTTACATTATTAGCTATATTAACAATTTCGGTGTACAAAAACGTACGATAATAACTTAGCTTTACGATAATTACTTAGGAAAGCGCTTTAAAAAATATATATTTGGCGTGTCTTTTGACAGACTGTACAGTTTTCTGAACAAGAAACTGTACGGTCCCATATTCTGTTGTAACGTTGTATTCTAAATTTATTTTAAAATTTATTTTAAATTTATTGTATTCTACATTTATTTTAGACAAATTAGGACTTAGTGCAGTATAGTATTTATGATGCGATAGCGATACGTTATTATCTAAGTGCCCCCTATATACGTAGCTGTATGGGCCAATCTGGCACTCGACAAAGGCCGACTTGCCACAAACTAGCTTGGAGGAAAGATTCTTCTCTCACCCTTTCTTGCTAAGTTGCCTCCCGCCAAACGGATCACTATGGCCGCTGTGACACCTTGCAACAAGGGCCAATTTGCCAGAAACAAACTCGGAGAAAGTTCTTTCTGGGAAGACCCCAGTGGAAAGATTGAGCCAACTGATGCGTGGGACCGTGGGAGTGAAACAATGCGACCTTTGTAAAAAGTATTAAAGAAATTATGTTTTGCTGGTGAGAACAAAAGAAAAAATAAGTAATAACAAAACATAAGTAATTATCATCATCATTATTTCATATTCACTCCCTTAGTAGAGCATATGTATTCCACAAACTGCTGCCAGCTCTTGCGTAATTATAGGTACATTGTTTTTAATTTGTGAGTAATACCATGGTTACCATATAAAAATCGTCAAGACTTAAGACAAAAGATTTTGTAACAATAATAAATAATTGTCATATATTTGAAAGTGAGTGACCATTTTGTTGTTTGATTTGTTATCGGCTTTTTTATTGACTTAAATATGGGATCCTTAAATTCTATGTGTTTATTTTTTCAAATTTAGTAATAATTTTAGTTTTAATTTATGGTTTATTGATGGTCAAATTAAACTAACCTTGACATTGAAGCAGAATTTCTACTTTTTCAGAAAGTTTCCATCAGTTTACTCACAAAATATCTCTTTTCTGCTATTTTCCGGTTACTGGCTATTGAATTTCGATTCAGGGTGGCAGTATACCCCTCCCCCGCCGAGTACCTACCCACCACCGTGTGTAGTACCTACTCGGTTAGCAGTTCAGGATGCGAGTCACCAAGTAAGTTACCAGTTTACCAGCTCTCAGTCGGGTTCAGTTTGCGCCCGAAACTGCGCGTGTGCGGGCAACATCACAATTTCTAATGTCAAAGGTGTTCTTTTTGACATGAGTGGTGGAACAATTTTGAATCGGGAACATTTTGACACAAAGAAATAGCGGGAAAACGTCCCGTGCGAGGTTGCGCCCTTTAGAATTAGTTTAATGGGGATTTGACAACAGTTTTAGTTAATAAAAAATTTCAGTGCATCGTTTGAAGGTGAGTTTTTGGTGGCTATTTATGTACATTTGCTCATTTAGCGACCTTCAAATTTAACCTTATTTTGATTGATTAAAAATCTCACCCCTGAAATGGGCTTATTTCAGAGCATGAAAGTTTTTCAGCAATTTTCAGATATTATATTATTTGACATTTTCGAACTTTACAATTTAAAAGGAATTAGGTACATTTTATAAGTACATATTTCCTCTTCTTTTACGCCTGCAGGATATTATAATGCCTGAAATACGTGAGTTGATGCCAACACAAATGAAAAAAAAAAAATGCTTTGTTCAATTATCCTTCATACGTAGTCAATTTCCTTGTTCAACTTATTAGGATATAACCTACTTACATTCATTTTGTTTTTAAATAAGTGAAAAATTAGTCTTGTAAAATAAATGTACTTACCTACTATAACTAGTACTGTAATATCATATGTTGGATATTTTAAATAATTTGTTTGTTCACATTTTCACGATAATTAGTATGTATGTGGAGAACTTTATCATCTGACCATCAAAATTAGCCATTGGAATTCAATTAATGTACTTTATTCAGTATTCTGCGGAAACTTTGTCATTGTTAAAACCTGACAGCGAAACTAAAATAAATTACCTTATCAAATCATCTATCAGGACAATTATAGATAGGTAGGGGTTATAGTTACCTGTTTTTAAAAACTTTAAAATATCTACGCATTTATAAATAAGTGACTAACTATGACAGTTTTGCTGCAGGGACGAACAAATAGAATAGAACGCTATTCTATCTCTCCTTTTGCCATAGGGCACTGAATATTTGAGAAATTCAACATTATCTCGAATGTTTAAGACTGTATAATGACATAGAAAAACATATAAATATTGATGTATTCAATGATAGATGTGGTAAATTCAAGAGGAACTTGGAAATCTTTTTATAACCTCTGATCGAATATATTTATGCAAAACTAGCTGAAAGCTTTTTTTTTAAACCTGTTACATTGTGTACGAGAATAATAATGCTGTGTAATTTCTGTAATTGATTGTGCATTTATTTATGCCATGTATGTAATTATTATGATAAAATGTAAAATGTAAGATATTGTCACATTGTAGAGTTACCTGTAATTAAATAAAATAAACTATTAATTATTTCTAGGTATTTAAAGTTTGTATTTTATTAATTTTACCTAGAAAAACTTATATTTTTTTATAATGTTTCATGCGAGTAACATCAAACATTCATTAGACGCCAACTATGAAAAATTTCAGTGATATTATAATAATATTCCATTTCTGCAAATTGCTTACCTCGGAAAAACCCAAAGAAGGAAAAATAAGAAGTACACAATAAAAAGAAATAAATATTATATTTGAATACCTATGAATAATCTGTGCGGAATAATACTGTACGGTCGCGGGTTCGATTCCCGTAGGGGATCAACATGAAATATTTGTTTACACGTGATTTTCATTTTATTATGTGTGATACCTTGGACTGGTACTGAAATGAACGACTGATCATAATATATAACCTTCATGTAATAAAAATGGATCATTATACACTGACTTTTGGTTGTACCCATGCAGTGCCCTATGCACCATTGGATGAAGGATAAGGGAAAGTAGTAGTTGTAGTACAAATAACTACGGGAGAGTGTTTCTTATTTTGGGTTTTTTATAAAACACGAAAACATGTTTATATTGACATGTGTAATAATTTTTTGCAAGTAGGCATCATTAGTTAACATGGCGGAAACTTTGAGTCAATTGTTACTATTATTTATAGTTTTGAGGTTAAGTTCAATGCCATTTTTTCATTGTTGTTGTCAAAAGTTGTAAATAAATCAATCAATCTTTCCAGTCACGATAGTCGCGTTTTTTCTCTAACCTGGAAATCCCAATTCCGTGAGATACGTTTTTTTTTTCTAACTCAGGTAGGTATTAAAAGTGACTGTTGATGACCACCAGCAATATTACATAGCGAGTTAAAATAAAGTATGCGGTAGATTAGTATTATATCTTTATAAAAGCGTAGAATAAATTGGTAAAAAGCAGTGTTAAATCAAATTGGAAGATAATTTAAAACATTAAAATCACGTACCTATTACCCGGATAGATGAACTTATTTACATTATTTTTATGAGGCAAAAACGATTTATTACAAAAAATGGATAAACTCGGAGAAAAATGCATGGTTTCTATTCTTTTCAACTTTAATATCGTTTTTTTTTTTTTTTTTTTTTTTTTTTTTTTTTCTTTGTACGTCGATCTAAAAATGTCTTAATTTCATGACGAACGCATTATATTTAAGGTTTGTAAAATTGATAAATAATAATATTTAAGTTATTTGAGTATGAAGTAATGTGGTTACGTCATTTATATGGACAGTTGTTTTTCTTAACCACGTCATAAGTATCATAAGAATGACATAAAAAAATCACAAGTACAATGTGCTTGCCACCAAAATTCAACTTAAAAATAATCGTCGCTCGATACAGTGCTTTTACGCTGAATATTCTAAAGTTGTGTCAGTATGCTTAGAAATAAGCCATCACTTTGTACATAATAATAATATTGCCTAACGCTACGAGGCGTAATAAGTGTGCATAATAAAGTTGTTAAATTGTATTTTAATGCATTTGTAAATTTTAAATAGATTTATTTCCCAGTTAGTAGGATTTCCCTGCTATACTTTGAATTTTCCGAATTCTATAAAATATTATTATTTTTGTATTATGGAGTGGTAGGCATTTCTTCCGTTTTTTTTTTATTTTCGATTCGTTTTATGGAATCATGTTGTTTTTTAGTGTATATTTAAACGTGCATTTAAAAGAGTTAAAATCCTGTATCTTTTTTAAAAAAACGGTAAGACATCCAATTACAGAAGGCTGAAATGAGGTTAAGTAATCTGCTTACTGGATATGCAATTTTAAATATGCGTACGTGTAGACGCGAATATTTACCCAGGTTGAAGTAGGATGAAATATCCCAAAACGGCACGCAGAAATTATAAAAATGTTGAATTTTGCTTTCATTTCCGATTTCTTATACAATGACGTCAACCCTAGTATCTGAGTGTTGTGGTTCACGGTTTCAGTTTTTATACCCGTAGCCGCGTTCATGGCACTTATTCTATGGATATACAATAAGGCTTTACTATTGCAAAATCGATGGCCGCCTCATTCAGTCCTACCTGGTAATGCTGTTTTCAGTATATTGATGGTGAGTCGTGTATATTGTATACTGTGCATTCACGCGTAGCATGCATAGATTTTTGTTGATCTGTATCTGGCTGGATAATACCATGGCCTTTATACTAACAGTTTTATGACGTCATAATCTGCATTAATGAGCTGGTAGTACTTAGTTGGTATCTGCGCGGTATTTGATATGTGCAACTTTAAATATCGTATCTTCATCAATAATGATAAAAAATTATTAAATATTTATTTTTTTTGTTAGTTAATTAGTCATGTTTTAGAAACATTAATAGTAATTTAGATAACTTGGATTCACCATCAGTGTTAGACATAATTTTTGCAAAACATACAAAAATCATAATTTTTATATAACTTACGATATCCTTGTAAAACTATGTACAAAATTCCTTATCTTTTCTATATCAAAACTATATTATTAATTTCTAGATTATATTTCTAGTCATATGCGGTGTTGTAGTTAGCACGCTGAGCTACCATGCATGGGGTCGCGGGTTTAGCACGCTGGGTTCCATGCGTGGGGGTGCGGGTTCATATTCACGGTGGGATTCATATAGAAAATTATTTCAATATGAATTTTTCACATTTACAAAAAACAGTTTGGACTTGCGTTGGGATAATGCACTAAATTCATAAAATATTCATGTACTTGGTTGTGCCCATTGTAGTGCCCTTATGCACAACTGGGTTCGGACAAGGGAACGTAGTGGTAGTATGGAATATGTATTTTATTAATTTGTCAATTCCTGAGAATTATGTCATGACATGGTTACTGAAAAATTCATAATAAAATTTACATTAAAAATGTGAGTTACATACAAAACAGTTATGAAATTAGTAAGCAAACAGTTTTTGGTTAAAATTCACATTTACATATTCAATTCGTTTATTAAATAGTCATCGGGGTTCAAAACGTGGATTTAAAATGTAATTAACAATTATGATTTATGCGATAAAGTTAGAAAGAGACACTGAGTTTACTGTGTTGTCTATTTTTCTTTAAAGTTGATTTATTTTCACAAACACAGAAATTTTTTTCGCTTACCTCTTGGCCAAACATGTTTTCATCCTCTGCTCTGATCTGATAAATGTGTCACTTCGTTACGACTCTATTTAATAAGCTAGAAAAAAGTGCAAAAATTATAGCATAAGACAACAAACACTGAAAGTGTGTTTTTTTTAAAAAGGAAAAGTTAGATAATAACATAAAAACTAGTTCGCTAATTGCGTAGAATTTGATGTGCTCTTTAATTCCTAATCTTTTTTGTTTCGCAACTACCAACAACAACTATCTTAAATGAAAAAAAGAGGACTTTGTTTTTTTTCTTCATAGAATAATTCATACAATTACCTGTAAATAAAGTATATCTGCGTATTTTCCGTAAGGAATAGTAAAAATACATATTATTTACATTTTTTTCGAATCTTTGTTGTGGTTATCAATAAATCCGGAATATCATTGTGAAAACACCGAAATTTCTAACACTGGCACTGGCTTCAGATTGAAGCTTTTGGATAAATAACAGTGCGTGCAGTTAAAACTGAAATGTTTATATTTTTAACTCTGCCTAAGTATATTTCCTTCAAATTTTTTTGTTATTTTCCACAGATTTATAATTTTGTAGTACTAATAAGTAACAAGTACTTTTGTTGGGTACTATACTAGACTTGTCCTGACTACGGTAACGGGAATATCACTACCTCCCACATATTACAGCCAACTTCCATCTTTCTCCTCTCACTTCTCTCCTCGCCACTGAGACAAAATGTGTATCACATTCTGAAACTGTTTTTTTTTACCAGTGGTAATCAACTGTTTACCTTTCTTACTAAGTGTCACGACTCGATAGAATTTACAGTTAGCGAGAAAAGTGTTATATTTTCAGTGTGATCTGATAAATAACTGGTTTTGAACAAAATCAAAGGTGCTCTGATATGTTAATGGTATATTGTGGATGCAAAGTTCTTACTAAATTACTGTAAAATATACGGTTCAGCTGACGCGTCACAGCGGCGACAATATTCAGGTTAGTTAATGTACAGCATGTAATATGTCAGCAGTTTTCCATTAACTTGACATAACAGTATAAGGCTTATTTTATACGTACAGTGCCGTATACTCAGAACTCAGAACACCGAGGAATTTTGTGAATTTTATGTCACGTTAGATAGATAGAAGGTAAAATATTAAAGGCTTATTGAGCAATCTTCGGTTGGCAAAATTAAAATGAAAACACATGAAATCTTACTCTTTTCTTTAATTATACATATATTTGATGTCCACTGTTGACAATCGGTCGGCAGCTTGCGTCAGACTTGGGAACTGGCGGCCAATCGCTTGTCTTGGAGGCAGTTTGTGGAATCCATATGCTCCACATAAGGAGCGGAAACGGTATGATGATGATTGATGATGATGATGATACATACAATTTTATAATTGGTAAGAGATTTGATAAAATTTAAAAAAAGTAGTGGTTTTATTATAATAACTTTATTATGTAAAAAGACGTTAGTCATTGGAAATAATTAATTACTTCATGATACAGTATTTTTTAAATTTTAATTTTATTTTATCAAGGAACAATGACAGACTATTGTAAATAAAATAAAGTACAAAATATTACATAAGATAGTTAGACCAAATATCTTTTAAATATAAGGTAAGATGATCAGTCTTACGCTTGAGAACCTTCGAAATAGTATATAAGAAAAACGCCAAAACTAACGGCTTACGTTGGAAAAGTTAGTAGAGCACCGTTACCGAATTTCTGGTATTTACTTATCATTGAAATTCCTCATTGCGTGTTAAAAGTTACATTATAACTTTGACAGTTCGAGAACAATAAACAATTTATTCAAGATTGCTATATTAATATATTATCAACTCCTTTATCAACAAACGTTTTCCCACGAGATATCGACTGCAAAAAATATAAGCAGATACCAACTTATTGCAAGGAAATCCTCATTGATTATCATTTATTTACATTCATCGATTTAATAGGAAGTATTAGAAATTTAATTAGCATTTTAGGATAGCTAATAATTTCTTGAGAATATGAAATAAAAAAATATATTTATATTTTTATCAATCAATTTTCAATGCAGTGCCCTATGCACCGTTAGGTGCGGATCAGGAGAGAGTAGTAGTTTCGTTATATCGGATTTTCTTATCTCTGATGCTTTGATTTAGATGTTATGAATTGAATTTGAATCTATACCATACCTAGACATTTGACGTTCTCTTTATTTTGATCAGATTGTGCAACGTTTCATCGCCACTGTTTAGGTAGACTGTACGTGCAGTATTCAGGGTCAGTATGTCACGCGGACATTCCACGTACAGTAGCGGGAATCTGTAATACCAGTCTGCAGCCTGCGGCTATTATGTGATAAATCCTATTAAATTGATTACCGCCTTTGCTATGAACTTGAACGTGAATAAATATAATTATTAATTACCAAAGAAATTACAGGAAGTTACCATATCATTTGTAAGAGATTAGAAGCGTTTAAATGTGTATCTGCCAATTAAATACTATACTATATTAAATACTATAGTTACCACTCTGGGTACAGGGCATTGAATTGAAACACTAAGTGCAGTGTATCTTGATCATTTGTTTCATGAATATTATACAGAATACCTAATAAATTTTGAATTCATCGGGTTTCTCTGCATTCTAGCCGAGAGCACGAATATTTTCGTAAATTTATTCCCAATCTATAATGTATAGATTGTCCTTTCTTTCTTTTTTCTCATTAAAGAAAAATCTTTGCAATCTTATGATATTTGCACATAGTTACATTTTTAAATACTGTTTTCAATAAAGCCTGAAAAGCCTTTAAATCAAGTGATGGTGGAGTGGGAATTAGAACCGGGAATCTCTAGACTCAGAGAGGGCGACGCTACCACAGGGCCACCACCCGTTCGTTTTATTTATAACTTTCCATTTAAATACTGATACGACTGTGTTCCTTACAAAGTCAAACCACCGCACACTAATATTCTTCTAAGACACCTATTCTCAAAACTCAGAAATCTGATATTTTGGACCCTAGTTAATAATAATCGAATTATTTTGGTTAAAGACCTAATAATAATAACGAGAAATTAATTAGATTGGATAAAATCTGTACCTTCTCTTGGAGTCAAAGTACACCACCTTTAAAATCTTCTTTGTTCATGAGACGCGTTTTAAAAACTTTTAGCTGCAATTTTCCTGCATTTTTCCAACTATTTCAATTTTTAATCGTGTCATAATAGGATAACTTTTTTTAGAAATATAAATTGTTTTATCTAAAAATTTGATTTGTTTAATGCACCAGTCACTTCTTAAAAACGGTCCTGGATTTAAATCAGAATTATTATTATGTATTATAAAAATCTATTTATATTACAGGTAAATCATTTCCGTTCGTAATCCTAGAACCGAAAATAATGTATTTAGATTTCTAAATTCCTACGATATTAGTGGTCACATTTCACATTTGCACATCCATGACACGTTAGTAAGGAGGTCACACACAGGAAATTGTACATTATTTTTATAATGATTCACGGATTTAAAACCGAAAATTCCAGATTTGAACCAGAGTACCGATTTGTTATAATTTAGTTCTGAAGTTCAATGAAATCCATGGTAATAAAATATTATATATTTTGGGAAGTCAATTTTCCTAGTTTTCGCTTTTATAAAACTGTTGAGCGTAGCATACCGGAAAAAAACTTTTTCTTATAAAATTTTCATGCATTTTTTATATAAGTAAACAGAGCATTACTTAAATACATACAGTGTATTCTGATATCTAATAAAAAAATATTTTAAGAGGAGTACGAAGGCTAAATAACAAGAATACTTGGTAAATGAACATTTATGATGATTTTCACAATAATTCATAATAACATAAGCATAAGCATAAACATCCTCATCACTATTCCAATGTTATCATGTTATAGTGAAAATGCGACTAAAATAATAATATTGTGAAAGAAATTAAACACTCAAGTCACCTTGACCAATGACCGTTAACACTGTGAAAACTTGAACAGACCTTGTTTTAATGAGCAATTTGTAGGCGCATGCAGTCTTGCGATCGATAAATTTATTGACGTATATTGAAAAAACACATGAAACCATGCATTTTCTTTGAGTTTATCAATTTTGTGCTGTTGACAAACAAAACAGATAAAATGAACTCGTAGAAAAACTCATGGCTTCATTTTATTATTCTTCGTGTTTTCACTGTAAATCGACACCTGATTTTCGGCTACATCTACATAATATCATCGTGGCTAAGCCTCGATCTGCTTAATAATTTAGTTCTTTAAAATCTCAGAAGATGTCTTCAAAATTTTCCAAAACCCTTACTATGATATTTTTTGTTGGATTGGTACCTACCTAGATTGATTTTTTATTTTATTATGATTATTATAGTACAACCTCCTTGATTTATTTACAGTACCAACATACGTAGGTAAGTATCAGTGGTGTTTATTTTTGGTAGAAAAAATATTACACGTACCTACCTATTAGTGAAAGCGGATTAGGACGAGTAACAGTGTTATTGTTTCATTGTATAAAGTAGAATAAAGGCTGAAAAGTAAATTGCAGTTCCGTCATCCGCGAAATGAGACAATTTTCCCGCTATCACGAATAGAAGTCATTCTATAAAAATGTATTTTCCAAAGGCATTTTCTAGGTTTAATGGTAATTAGAGACGCCTTTAATTTCTTTCACTTCAACTTTTACAATTTTTATGAAGTATGTCTATGGATAGTGTGACTGCATTTTTATGAGCATGAAAACTTCAAGATTATACAATAATATGAAGGGCGCATACCTATTCCTTTTTGATATACCTACACACTAAATAAAATGTGAGAAAAATCTCGTTTGCGTACCGACGCGATGTGACACGTGTTTGTCTTATTATTTAGTAATATGATTTAATTTTCCAAAGTTTACATATTTACTCCATAATGGACATTGCAATGTGAGCAATTTTACATAATGAGTAATAAATATACTTGATACAATATTATTTAATTACTCTTAGGAAAATTCCGTTTTGGAATTAATTTTACATAAAGACCTATAAATGGCTATTCTGTACACAGTATTAGAAACTTGTGCATAGATCACAAAGCCAAAAACATAAAATCTCACTTTTTAATATTTATTGGGAATATTGTATGATTTGTATTAAAAATCCTAATGTTATAACGAATTTGTTTAAATTGTCTAGGTACGTAGACGATTGAATGTAATTTTATTGTTATGTTTTTTAATGTAATCATTAAATGTAGTTACAATAACTGCCCATCACAAATCGATATGACAATAGATTGGGAAGCAGAAGGTTCTATTGCGAACTAGGAACTAGGAAGCCATTAGTAACTTTTGAATAACAATAATCATTAATAAATTAACACAATATTAAAACCACTCAGCATTGGTTTCTGTAACCTTAAAGGTTATGAAAGAGATCAAATTATTTTGGAATCTCGATTATAAGACGAGATAAGATTTATATTTCTAATTCCATTTTCAGATTGAAATGAAATACAAATCGTTTTTTAATGGCACGCACTTATTGATTAAATGAATGTCAATGGACCTCAGGTATATAACGATGCGTTAAACCAAATGACCCAACCATTTAGATTTAATTTAAAATAAAACTATTTCGGATTTATTGACAGTCACAATGCTACGACGAAATTATCACATTTAAACATTGTACTTTTTTTCATGATTGCCAGCAATATATTATCGTCAAATTAAAAAAAATGGCTTTCCAAGATATATTTTTTTAATGATATAATGTTTGTGTCTTCCTCAGGGGACCACCATGGGAGGATATAAAAAAACCCCCTGGTGCAGCGTGCTGGCGGTCAGCTGGCTGGCTCTCCTCACCTCAGCCCAGGACTATCCCGTTTCATCCAGGCGGGATCACCTCTCACCGAAGATTGGAGCTGGTAGGCAACAAAACACTGTGCTAAATTTTATTCAAAATGAAGACCTAAAAATAAAACGAAATTGGCGTATAGATACATAGCAGAAAACCTAGAACTTTTCCAGTGACGAAATTCTGTATAACGCGATTAGCTTACCTACCTCTAACTGAAGCATTTTTTAATGTAAAAAAAATATATGCAATCTTGTTATATTTCAATTTGTAAATACTATTTTCAACAAAGAAAATAGGAATCAAGTCAAATTCTTGAAAATAGGAATCAAGTCAAATTTAAAATTAAGTATTCTATAAAAACTTGAGATAAGATTTTGACAAAATTTAGAAACTGTTTTTCAGTCTCAAGTCATATAATATTAATTACAAGCTAGACTTTGAATGTGCCTAAATACTTGTAGAAAAAACTGTATTTTACTTATAATTGTCATGCATTCAATTCTCAACAGAGATGAGAAGTTTGGAAGGGAATATGGAAGTGCAAAGAAGTTTGGAATGGGGAATGTTAACTCTTCCAATGGTAGGTCATAAGCCCTGTAAACGCTTAGTCATCCGTAACCCCTTCCATACTTATCGTATCTATTGAGATATCAGTTGCATTTCAAGCGAAATAAACAAAAATACGAAAAACTAGATTTTAAATGTAAAAGAAATCTATGCAACTTATTATACATTAGCACATGCATATATACATATTTCAATTTGCAAATACTGTTTTGAATAAAGCCAAAGCGGTTTCGTGGGGATTCGAATCGGGGATCTGTAGATTCAGAGACGGTGACGCTACGGAAAATGAGTAATCTATTGACACTTATTATTTATAATTAGTTTGTAATGATACATACTTTACAAGAAACTGTTGCGCTCAACCAAAAATATGGCTGTTTTATTGTTAGTTTACTGTATGTACGTACGAAAACATATTATTCCCAAATTCCTAAGAATGACTCCATAAAACACAGGAAAAAGAAAATCGCTAGAATCATGACAAGCAAACATAAGTACAACGGCAAATATTGCACATCTTTGTAAACACTTAATACAAACATTATATTATGTATCTAACTTAAGTGTTTGTACGTATTTGTATGGAAAATGAATAAAAAAATATTTTTTTTGTACTTGGTTGCCTTGTTCCTTGTTAGTATATAGAAGTGCTAAAATAAACATCAAAAATCAAAACCTAATCGTTATAGTACTTAATTTATTTTTGGTGCACACTTCCATTACCGAGTACGATTTGTACTTTACTTATACCAATACACGAGCAATTGCTAAAATTTCATCACAAAAATTAATTTGTCGTTCTTGTGCGAAATTTAAAAATTTCTACATAGCAGCTCCGATAGAGCTCGGAAATAAAATAAGATATGTATTTAAACTTTGGCTTAACTTCTGCTCAGGGCATAAATATATACATATCACCATATCGCACCATAAATACTATACTGCACTAATTGACCTAAAATGTTCTGAGAATACCACACGTTACAGCTCACATCTTTCTGTCCAAGAAACATGTTCCTATCTCTTTCCTTATGTCGAGGTATCAAATAAAAATAAAAAAAATTTCAATGAAAAAGTACCAAAATAAATCCCATATTTGCGAACTCCCAAAAGTTTACTTTTTTGAGTCAGTGCAGTTTAGTTCATGGTGCGATATATCAACACGTATGTATCTAGATAAAAGCTCGCCTCGTGGTGATGTGGAAAGAGGTCGCGGATTTGATTCCCAACATATGAAATATTTGTTAGAGTGTGATTTTTCTCATTAAAATATTTAATCATATCATTATTCTATTGTCCGCCTCGTAGCACAGTGGTAGAACACTTGGCTACCGTGCATTAGGTCGCGGGCTCATTTACATGCGATTTTCATATTAATATTTCATGTGTGATACCTTGGACTGGTACTGAAGCGTATGACTGATCATCTTACCTTCATGTAATAAAATAATCAAGATACCCTGCACTTGGTGTACAGATACAGTGCCCTTTGCACCATTGGGTGCTGACAAGAGAAGTACTAGACTAGAGTGTAGATACAAAAGTCAATAGAATTAAAATTGAAATCTATAAACTACATTCATTTGACAGCTTAACAAAAAAAAACTTATTTTTTAATCCTAAATTTAGAAATGGCTCTTATAAATTAAATATTTTTTTAATAGTTTTTATTGATAATAAATCTGGTTTTATTCAGTAATACAATAGGTAGTAAATATATTTATTTTATGATAATCAATGTACAATATTAAACTTTAGCAATGAAATGTAAAATTAAATTCAAAATGAAATAAAAAAAACTATAAAGGTTAATGTGCACATTAAATATTTAATGAATGCATAAAATAAGTCATGAAAAATATTGAACAAGATTGCTTACGTCTTTTTATCATTATTTTTATGATTACCAAACAATATTTTTTGCTTTCAAAGAGGACGGCTTTTTTTACAATTTTTTTGAGAGAAGCAAGTGTAGATAATAAGATAATTTTAGATATTTTTTAGAAAATTAATTTAATCTGTAAAAAACATTAATATACAAATACCACCGTGCGCGGTAGTTATTAAAACGAGATTCTACAGAGTTGCTTTACATGGTTAATAACTAACTAACCATCACGCCATTTCTCCGTAGGGGTAGGCAGAGAAGATAGAACGCCATACCACTCTGTCCTGACACACTTTATTCGTTTCCTCTACATTCATACATCTTCTCACACACACACACGCCGATTATTCCGACTTTTCACATGTCCACTTTCAAGAACTTGTACTTGATCATGCCATGTCTTTCTCGGCCTTCCTAAAAATATCATTTCATCAAATTTTCTGTATTAATATGTTTTTTTTATGACTTTTTGTTGGTAATTGAACAGTTTTCTATCAGTTAAGTATTTTTATTTATTATTAATATAGAAAATTTGGTTATAGTTTTATTGGCCATGTTACAAGTATTTCATTAAAAAATATTTATTATTACTTTTATAGGAAAGTGCAGTACTTAAAATATTTAAGTATTGTTTTTTTATAAAAGAAAATAAGAAAAGTAGGTAGGTACTCATTTTTTTATCAGAATTTTCAAATTGACTTTTATTTGATTTTGGAACATTATTTTTAATTCAAACAAAATTAATGACTTTTCAAAACTGTCAGATTTTATAAAATAATCTTTTTTTATTACTAGTATTATTTATAATCTGTGAAAATAATTTGCAAAGGAGTATTTATTCCATAAATTTTCCCAACCCATTCAACAAATTGAAGAATGAAGAACCCTATGACAATAGGGAACAATAGTATATCAAAGCTATATCAACAATGTATTGAAATGAGTCGATATAGTTTTGATGCTAGGTTGATATTTTCACATAATTATGCTCTTACATGGTTAATCATGTGACATGTATGGTTGGTTAATCATTACTAGTAACCAGTAGTGCTCAGAAGTTTCCACGATGAGTGAAATTTGTGAAAGTTCAATACAAGAAGTGCAAATGGAAACCTCTTAGGGATATAAGTGATACTTGTGTATTGTCAAGTTTTACCATCTTATTTTTGTGAAAACTGTTTATTAAACACTAATAATACATTATACTTACTGCTACTACTTTCCCTAATCCTCACATAATGGAGAATAGGGCTCTGTATAGATACACCAAGTGCAGTGAATCATGATAATTTGTTACATGAAGGCAAGATGATTAGTTTTACCCTTCAGCAGCAGTCCAGGGTATCACATATGAAATCTTTTTTATGTGATAAACCACGTTCAAATAAATATTTCATTCTGATCCTGTCAGGATTCGAACCCGTGACCTCGCTCATGGTAGCTCAATGCTATTATACCACAAGACGGAAATAATATACACAGGCAGTAAATGTATTAGGATGCAGACACATTGTAGGTACTTGAAAAATACAGACTGAAGATGCAGGTATTATGTAACTTCAAATCTGAAAAAAACACATTTGTTAGTTTTTGCAGCACAGCAACGATGAATGAAAAATCAAAATGGATGTTATATAAAAATTATGCTTTCAGGTCCTATCGTTCCTTTCAATGGAGACTTCAAGGAACAGAGTACAGGATTGGAGTTCACCTATCATGACCATGAAGAAATGACGAGGTTTCTCAGGGCTACTAGTGCTAGGTACCCCAACCTCACCGCATTATATTCCATCGGAAAATCTGTTCAAGGTACGAAAACTATTTATTTATTTAAAACTTTACATAATATAATCACAGTAGTATGTACAGAGGCAGGGGTTTTGCTATGTAGCAATATCTTTTAATCGACCCTCGGTTCAGGGAAGGTAGACAGACATTCACTGTACCAAAATTTATATATTTAGGCTAAAATAACACTTCCTAGATTATTTGATAATTCTGAAGCCAACATAAAGTATGGAAACATCAAGGAAGATAGAACATGTGCTGGTTGGGGGTCTACCAGCTTCTAGTAAATGTGGTCACCATCTATTTATGCCCATCCCCACACATAATTTATTTAAAAGGTTTTTTGAACATCCTTGAATAACAAATAGATTGTTGCTACTCTGTTCTCATCAAAGTTTCAAATTACTGTATTGCTGTTTATTCTATTGCTGAATCTATGAGGTAACAATTAATATCAATTTGAAATTACTCTATCAACTCTTAAATTTTGAACACTTGAAAAGGTTATTATTATAATTTCCTGGATACCTGATGTAAGTTCTGTCTTCAGAATGTATTGCAGCACATTTTATTTGAGTTGCAATACAGTTTGAAATCTAAGTTAAACTTTGAAAGACAGCATCTGTAAAGGGTACGAGTCATTTAACTATAAATTATATAAACTAAAACCGTATTGTAATGTTTTTTTATTTAATTGAAAACACAACTTAATATTTTGAATCACATAACAATTTAGTCCCACTAATTGATGGGTATACCCACACATATTTATATGGACTAGTAAATACTGGATAATACTTGCAACAGTATTGAAATAACTGCCCGGCGGTGACAGCAGATGGCATTTTTACAGCAGGGGAGAAGTAGCCTAGAATATTCTGGTTACAGTACATTGAAATTTTAGAATGTTCCACTCCAATCTAGTGCCTATCGTATAGCTCCTTTTTTCACAGTGGAAACATCTGGATGCCTGTACATAATTCTAATGTGTTCTGGGTAATTTTACACTATTTATGTTTACCCTGCAGGTCGTGAACTATGGGTAATGGTTGTGTCAGCATCGCCGTACGAGCACATGATAGGAAACCGGATGTGAAGTACGTGGGAAACATACACGGGAATGAGGCTGTTGGGAAAGAACTATTGCTTCACATGATTCAGGTATCATTTCATTTTTATATAAACACTGTTTCATTTACCACTAGGTACGAAAAAATGTTCAGGGTATGTTTGACTGTTGTCTGAAATTTTTACCCATCGAGGAACGAACTTAAAATTACATCCAAGCACGGCAGGGACCAAAGGAGTACCTATAACAGGTGTACATATAATATTTCATTAACTACTTGAATTTTAGTTTTTTTATATTATACTTAACACTTCAAAGTATAATATATAATATATATATATATATGTGAAGCACTCTCTTTGTAGTTATTAATTTTGATTCATGAAATAAAAACTCTTTCTTTAAAACAACATAAAAAGCACTAGAAAGAACTGATTAACGAAACAGTTAAATAAAAACAGGTTAATTATTTTCTCAAAGATAGACAATTTATATACCGTCAATGAAGAAAACAATACCGCCTAAGCGACATATAGTTAAAAAATAACTTTTTTATTCAATTCAATAGAAAAGCGCATTCCGTCCATGCCTGTTTATTTAGTTCCTAATATATCCACTGGTTGAGGTGCACAGAGGCAAATAATTAATACCAGCCAACTGACGTCGCTTAATTTTTTTTTTAAATACTGTCCATCTCTCATATTAACCTAACACTAGGTATCGCCAATCGGTCAAAAGAACGAAAAAATAACCCATGTTTTTTGTCTCTTCTGTAAAATTCATTTATTGGCATTTAGGCAGTATTGTTTCTTCGTCGGCGATGTTTTTATTGTTTGTGTGATTTCAGTATTTGGTGACTTCATACGAAACAGATAGCTACATCAAGTGGCTGTTGGACAACACTCGCATTCATATTCTACCCTCCCTGAATCCTGATGGATACGCAGTCAGCAAGGAAGGACAGTGTGATGGTGGACTTGGAAGGTAGTTCTTAAAGATATCTAGAAGATTATAAAGAAAAGAGAAGAAAAAAAAATTAAGAAAAAAACATACAATGTATCTTGGATGAGTAGGATTGATTGAGACATATCGACGCCTCCTACGTATAATATCGTAACCCACAAATCGTCGATTTTGAGTTTTTGGTGGATTTAGTCTGTATTAACTATATTTTTAATTCTACCAAAACAAAAAAATTATTATGCCAATATTAAGGGCTTTTTTTGGGGCGTATTTTGTCGTATCTACAACCAATGCATATGAACGAAAATATTTTCAAATGCTCCTCCTGTAAAATCGCATTTTGTGGGTTACGATATTATACGTAGGAGGCGTCGATATTATTACGACAAAACGCCGTAACCATGGTTGCAGTATATTGTATTTCAAGTAACTAACGCAATTTTTTTTTAGATATAACGCCAGAGGGTTCGATTTGAATCGCAACTTCCCTGACTACTTCAAGCAGAACAACAAGAAAGCCCAACCAGAAACAGAAGCTGTCAAGGAGTGGATTAGCAAGATACAGTTTGTGCTATCTGGATCACTGCATGGTGGAGCGCTGGTTGCCAGTTACCCCTTCGATAACACTCCTAACTCTAGTAGGTCATTTTACTGAAGATGTTTTCATTTTAAAAGTAGAGCCCTATCTCGTTTTAATGAAAACTTTGCTACAAATAAAATCACAATGAAATAGTTGATTTCTGCCTCACAAATAAATGTAAAATTCTAAATGACGCGATTAAATTTAACATCACAAGGTAGACCCACCAATGTACTGTTCTGTACATCAAGTAGTTTTTCAATTTCTAGTATAAATTCTTTTAGTTTTGAGATACAAATACTAGACAATTTAATTTACCTTGGGTATGTTATTGTAACATAATAATGTTAGGTATGGGAATATTGATATGTTATCAATTCAAAACTTGTTATTCTAGTTTTGTGATAATATTCAGACTTTTGTAGCAATAAATCAATTTTATTCTATTACATGCAACTCAAAGGAATTTGTCGATCTTCCGCACTATGCTCAGGTAAGATACTTATTCAATAAAGTGTTCATTTTACCTACTGATACATCCTCCAAAGATGTATAATAAATTTAAAAAGGCTATATAAACTTGACCAGCTGAAACTTGTCTGAAATGGCTTAAAAAAATTATTTCAAGTAAATAATAATAATAAATAAATAAATAAATAATAAACGTGTTTATTCCAGCATAACTAAGCAGTTAGTGCAATACTTAGTTAGCCATAGCATAGGTAGAATACAATTATTAATCACAATAAAAAATAAAAAAGCTAAAAATAAGGTAGAATAAATAGAAGGTAGAATAGGTAGAATAAAAATAAATAGGTAGAATACAATCATTAATCACAATAAAAAATAATAAAGCTAAAAATAAGGTAGAATAAATAGAAGGTAGAATAGGTAGAATAAAAATAAATGGTAGAATACAATCATTAATCACAATAAAAAAATAATAAAGCTAAAAATAAGGTAGAATAAATAGAAGGTAGAATAGGTAGAATGAAAATAAATAGGTAGAATACAATCATTAATCATAATAAAAAATAATAAAGCTAAAAATAAGGTAGAATAATAGAAGGTAGAATAGGTAGAATAAAAATAAATAGGTAGATACAATCATTAATCACAATAAAAAAATAATAAAACTAAAAATAAGGTAGAATAAATAGAAGGTAGAATAGGTAGAATAAAAATAAATAGGTAGAATACAATCATTAATCACAATAAAAAAAATAATAAAGCTAAAAAATAAGAGTTGTAATTTTAAGTTAAGGTGTTTGGACACACAACATTACACTCCAATGCCGCCACATGTCCAATTCCCACCTGACAAAATAACTAAGGTCTCCTTTAGATGGGTAATAATATGTGTAATATAAAGCATTGAGCAATCTCTGCTCGAATTTTTTTTTCAAGTTTTTCTTATGTTTTGTGTGTAAAATTGAATAAATAATAAAAGACTACTGTTTTCATTATAAGCTGTCAATTGCCAAATTCATCTACATAATTGTCTACTATTATTTAGTCTTTTGTAAAAATCTAAATACAATAAATAAGCTAAAAAACTTTTGATTAGTCTGCTTTAGATGTTAGTAGGTAAAGTCTGTCATTTCTTGAACGATAAGTTTATCTGTTTGTCTAACTTTACATGTCCCCTGGGAGCAGTCTTCCAAAGTTACTCGTCCTCTCCATCGCTGACTCCAGACGACGATGTGTTTAAGCACCTCTCGCTCGTGTACTCCAACAACCACGCCAAGATGTCCCGGGGCATATCCTGCAAGTCGGGCTCGCAGAATTTCGAGAATGGAATCACCAACGGAGCGGCGTGGTATCCTTTGACAGGTAAATTAGTAGAAAATAAATACTTTCTGCCACAAAATAACATAGATGGCGACTAGAGAAGTATATATTTTAAAATGAAGATAAGGTCTCCAACTATATAGACCGGAAGGCATTTGACATATTTATCCAGTGCTGAGTTGTAGTTCCCATAAACCCCACCACGCTCCTCCCAAAATCTGATGGTAACAAATTTGTTAGCAAAATTTAAAATAATGTTTGCGGCCTATCAACTTATCTGTGCAAGATTTTCAGCAGCTACAAATTTTAAGTCACAGTATTGTTTATGCAAATTTTAAAACATATCTTTATCGCTGACGTGAGTATAAGGGTGTCATATTTTATTATCAGTCTATCTAAATGATGTTTTGCAAAATCAAAATCCTCGGTTATTCATCATTGAGACTCTTTTGACTTCTTTGCTCCAATACGCCATTTTACCTGAGCCCTTAACTTGCATAGTCTGTATCGTAGTTATATTACTTCTTTGAAAATATTTGCACATTGATGAAAGTTAACTTCAGTATAGAACATCATTCAAGATCGTAATTGCAACATGAATTTGAGAATCCAAAAGCTTTTTTTAAATAATGAGACGTGCGAAAGATGGATACATGTGTGCGGACAATTTTTAACATGTGTGTGGGGGCACACCCACACACTTTAGAGGGAACATTGGTAATAATTCTTACAGTTGTAGCAAGAATAAAATACATAAACATGCTTTATTTAAGGTGGAATGCAGGACTACAACTACGTCTGGTATGGATGTATGGAGGTCACTCTAGAATTATCTTGCTGCAAGTTTCCACCAGCTCACGAGCTACCAAAGTATTGGCAGGATAACAAAGCTGTGAGTAGCAATATTGCAGTTATATCATGTAGAATATTATTCAATATCTTCCAGAAATATTTATTAAATTTTAAAAATTTTATTTTCAGTCTCTTATCAAGTTCTTGTCAGAAGCTCACCGGGGAGTACAAGGATTTGTGATGGATGAAAATGGTAATCCGGTTGAAAAGGCTTACTTAAACGTCAAGGGAAGAGATGTTAGATTCCAAACCACCAAGTATGGAGAATTCTGGAGGGTTCTGTTGCCCGGAGTGTACAAGTTAGAGGTACATAGACAATACTAAGTATGTACATAAAGAACTATTATTTTTTAAATAAACTGGGTGTCAAAATACGATTTGTTTTAGATTAATGCCAATGGATTCGCACAAAAGACGTGGACTTCATGGTTGTTGATAATCATCCAACATTACTTAATGTCACCTTACATTCAGCTAAGGTAGGTTTTCGTAGATCTTTTTAAGTATGTGGGATGGTATAGATTAGTTTTATGCTTATCCTTGTTGGTCCAATAAAAACAATGTAATTACATTACTTTTTTTATAAGAAACTATATAGATCTGTACAGATATTGCCCAATAAAATAATCCATGCTTTAGTTTTGTATTGCAAAATAAAAATATCTATGAGATAATCAATTAATGTAAAATTTTACCTATCTACTTTACATGATCCCTATTGCTATTTTATTTTATTGATCTAATATTAGATAACATTAGCTATATGCATTTTACATTACATATTGTTTCAAGTACACTCAGCATTAAAAGGTTGAAAGTTTAAACCAGAGAGGTCTCGGGCAAAACGCTATGGAGCGTATCACTAATAAAAATTTGACAAAATACTGAGGTGTAGACAACTGTACGCACTTTATACTGGTGACAGGTTACATTATTTATCAAAAATGAACGGTAGTATTCCTTGATATAATACCTGTACATAATGTGTAACTAGAATACTGGAATTGTTCCCTACAGGGGTACTTCATGAAACATAACTCCCGCACTCGGAAGCCGTACCAACCGCAGCGGGGAAACAACAGGAAAACTGTTTACTCCGCGGCGGGGAGCGGAGAGATCTTGTTCCCAAGCAACTAACCACCCTTCCTACATTCCTCACACACTCATGTTATATTGCATTCCCTTATCCCACTTATTTTGTCTACCTATTATATTTAAAATATTATTATTTAGACTCATACAAATGCATTATGTCTTGGCATATTTAAAGCTTAGTATCAATATAGTTGTACGTAAATATAATGTCATACTTTTTATAAAGAAGACTTCTCATTTTTTGTATTATTACTGCTATTAAAAAGCATGAGAGCTGAAGAGTTTGATGCTGTACATAAGTTTTATGTATTTACGGTATTAAATATCTTTTATTCAACAATCAATGAAAGTTTGACTGCACACATTTATCTAAATTAGTTTGAGATTGTAAAATAACTCATAGAAGTGTTAAAGGCTGGCCATTACATAGTTACTTAATTTTTATTATATTTTAATACATACGACATAATTTTTGCATGCTTATAAGATTATTGTAGTATTTATCTGATGGGGAGTATTCTAAGCATGTTGGTTTGGAGAGCGAATGGAAAAGGATGAACAAAATGATATATTACCGTAATTTAAATAGTTGGTTTATCATAACATTTATTTATCTATATATATTAGAAATATAATGATATTTATTTTATTTTAACTAACGAGCAACATTGTATTTATATGAAGTTAGTAAACAATCCTACTACAACCCAATCCTCTGTACAAACGAACAAGAATTATGGTGGCAGGTCTTCTTTTACATACTTACATGTGAGTATAAACATTAGCACGTAATAATACTACACTATGCTCAAATGCATACCTATTAAACAATATAAACAGAGAGTTGATTATTCGGATTATACTCGGAATATTATTAACTTTATTTTTATGGTATAGATTTATTGGTAAAACTACTTTTATTTCGTAACCTATTGTATGATGTCCCAGTTTTGATTACCGAGCTATGATTCAAATTTTGTTTGCGAACATTGATTGGCAAAATATTTCTTTTCAACTTTGTTACAAAATCTATATAAATATTACCTAAACTCTATTTTTTATTGTGAAACCAAATAGATATTTTAGACTATTCTCAAGACTAATGATGGTTTTCCTCTTTCTTAGACATTGGTAGTTTTGTAGACAGTCAGATTAATAAATAAATATTTTCAGCGCATCGACGGGGGACCATTTTACAGGCCGATACTTCCTCCACAATACGTACCGAGACCTCCGCCGTCCCAGGAGCCTAATACCGGGATACTATCTACATTTACTAATGGACTGAACAATTTCGTCAACAACATCTTTGGGTAGATAGCAGGATCTCATCTCATGTTTCATTTCAATTATAACTGTTTAATTCTTTAGAAACGCTAAAAGAAGTACAAATAAAAAACACATAGCTGTGTAAGTAGACTTGGTCAAAGTATTTTCGTGTATGTAGACTATATAAAAATAAGGTTGGAATAGAGAATTAGTGGCTTTAGAAAAGTGTTACTATTTCACTGTCGAATATTGTAAACTTTAGAGCAAAACTCTTGCAGTATGTTGATAATTATTTTAGTAATGTGACTTTTCAGCTTTAAGCGCTCATTTGAATAATAAATAAACAGTATTTTCTGAATCCGCAGATATTAATGTTTCAAAATAAATAATTAAACATAGAAAGAGAATAATATATTGATCGTTGTTTGAAGTAGTAATAAATGAATTTCCCTCCATAAAGTTTAAGTGAAAATCACACAATATGTACCTAGCTTTACTTACTTTAAGAATATATTTTTCTCAAACAAATATAACGATAATTTAAAAATATTTATATAAATACCTTGCTTAGAAGCTACTCAATTTTATTTATTTCTACAGTGGTTGGTAGTGCGATTATTTACAAACTTCCATCTACTGCTGAATAAATTCATACATCAGAAAAATCAAATTCCTCAATATTAAAAGATAATTAAATAAAACATATTAGTACTTAATTATAATGTTGTGATGTGGTAGACTAAAGTAGGAGTTATATGTATTAGTAGTAGCAATAATTATTGTATTATAAACTCGAAATTGTAATGTGATAAAAACTATTCACTGTCTTCCTTCTATAACTACAAAATTCATTAATATTTTTGAAAACTTATTCCATGTTTATTTTTTTAGAAAGTTACTAATCAGAGCAATGACAAATAATAATTATTTAAATGATTTAACGCATTGAAATATCAATAAATATTCCTATTATTACATAATAAGTCATGAAAAAACTAAATATGTAGAGACAACAGGTTAGTAGGACCTCTAAATATTATAAAATAAAATAAAATATTTATTTTAAAAACAGTCTTTTCATTTTTAATATACTCACTTTGAATTTTGGTATTTTATTATTTCAACCTCTTTAATCCTTACGACGAAATAAATATGCAATTTGATCAAACATAAAATAGTGAATAATAAAAACAGGTTATAAAAAAATGGTACAATTTTATAATGTAAAATATGAAATAAATACAAGTTATGCTATGTCCTCCGGTCTGACGAGATCTCTAGCGATTTGGAAAGCAGCAATAAGAGAGGATAGCTGGATGTTTTCATTACAACCTGTAGACAGGTACATTTCCATGTCTGACATCTTTATCAATAGGTCAACAAGGACATTCGGAGGCAGTTCAGCTGAAAACATAAAATAATCTGTGTTCAACCAAATACATAATATATTTAAAAAAAATACACAATAGGACAAACACCCAAGTAAAGTTATGAAGTTAGTGAGGAGAAATTTTAGGTTGCTATAATCGAAATGATCTAATACTTAGTTAAACATTATTGAATTTAGTATTTGTCTTTTTTGAAACGAAACATACACTTTTAAAAAAATGGAGTAGGTACTTACTGCGTTGAATGAAGTGATGAATTTCAGTAAGGATATCACCCAGGGCCAGGCCTTTGGCATTCTTCAAATCCCTTATTTCTATTAAAATTTAGTCAAGGAAAAAATATTTAATTAAAAATTAATTTACAAAATACAGATTAGAAATATTTGTTTGAACAGTCAAGTTTCTATTTAACAATAATAAATTTATAATGTGCAATTCAAAAGGAGCCCTTCTAATATAAAAATTCAATAGCTAAGACACTCATCTTACGAGATTGACACAAGTTTGTTTCTAAAAAAGTGATGCATGTTCTAAGGGGTAAATTATCTACAATATTTTTTTGCTATTTTAATTGGGCTTGTGGCCTGTTACTTTTTTTTAACAATGTTGAAAACAAATTAAAGGATACTCTTATTGCACATGGCAAAATCATCTTCGTTAAGAAGCCAGCTGACAATGCTGGCTATATCGTTCCGCAGTGGGTGTCCTACACAAGTGTACACATTGTCCTCTGTAACATCCTTATAGGCCATCCAGGTACTCTGCAGCGTATTGAGAACTTTCCTCATATCACCTCCAGAGAGAGTAAGCAAGGCTTTCAATCCATCTTCAGACACTTTCAACCTGTAAGTAAAAAAAAAAATAGTCAAAATATTACTGATTTTACTATATTACAGATAGGACATTGTCTATAGACGATTGATGAATCATCATAAATAAATTATTGTGAAAATGTTAAGGATTAATCTTACTGTTTTGAATCAGGGCCGAGGCATCCCCAGATATCAATTATAATTTGATAACTTGAATGTTAATGTAGTCGCAGATATAAGCGTGTTAGGGCAAATCAGCAGTGTTTTTATTGTAACCATTGCATTATATAATCTAGATATTTATTTATTTATTTATAGCACATGCCTTTTACAAAAATACACTTTAAATATAAATATAGCGAAATACATAAATTAAATATAAATAAAGAATAGTACTCTTGTGCTAAATTGTAACATTTTTTTTTTTTACATTGGTATAAATAATATATCGAAGTATGCATACTTATATGTATTTAGGGTCATTATAGATACCTTTTCAGTTATGTGAAGTTATTTTTTCCTCTTGTTTTGTATTGGATGGTCTGCTTGTATTTAGTTGGCGGTGCCGATTGCAGATTATTCCATTTCATGGCAGATTATTTGAGAAGATTATGTCCGGATGGTTTGAGATACTTCATAGAAAAACACAAGATGTATAGATCCCTTACCCTTCTTCCTTGATGATATGTTCCACCCTGGGAATGATCTGACTAGCCTGTAGTGGAGCAAACCTGAAGCGAGTGCACCTTGATTGAAGGGCGGGAATTATCTTGCTCAGGTAGTTACAAATTATGCAGAAACGTACATTCTCCGTGTATTTCTCAATTACTGAAAATAAATCATAACTTTAGAAACAGAAAATGAGGATGCCATTTTTTCAACATTTTTTCTTACTAGATCTTTGATCGAATGATAATAAAATACACTTGATCCCAGGGGTTCACAGGTGAAACAATGGCACTATTTATGTTTTTCCATAAATCTCTTTAAATTGTGTGCCATATCCATGTATATGCCAAAAGATGTTTTTATGTTTGTGCCAAATACAAATGGCGCTACACATTTTGCAATGTCGGGCAGTAGAACTATTTTTTAATAAACTGAAATGTTTAATAGTCATTATCTCATAACACTCTTTTTGACATAACGCTGTTATTCCATATAGAGGCTTAATTATATTAAAAATAAATCAAATCAGAATTTTTCAGGGGCGCTAGGATACAAAATGAACAAAAGGACGAAAACTTTTGACAGAATTATAACTAGATTTTTTTTTGCTTTGGCTAGCTATTGGCAGACATACATGAGGATTTAGATTTTTTTGTAAGCTTTTATTATTATTTGTAACATTTCGAATGAATCCAACTATGGTAACCAGAAGGTTATTAGGGCATTGTCATTTTAAGATAAACTTGTTTTGTAACACTGCTATATCATTAAATAACAATTTTTGTAACATTACTACATCATTAAATTTAATAACAATATCATAGGTTTTCAAATATATTTCATCCACCTAAAAAATCATTTAAAAATATCTACTACTACTTTCCCTTATCCACACCTAATGGTGCATAGGCACTGCATTGGAACTTATTACACCAAGGCAAGATGATCAGTTTTACCAGCATCATCTTTTAGCCATCCTTTCAACATTCATTCGCTTTACATGACTGAAGCATTGTAAAGGACCTTTTTAATTTTGCCTTGCATTCTGCTCTAATTCAGACATTAGTGCACCTTATCATACATGGTTTTACCACACATTCACCTGAGAAATCGTATTTCAACGGCATTCAATCTACTTTCATACTTTTTTCCTACTCCATGCTTCGCTTTTATATATATATATTTAATACCAATAAACTCCATTATAAAAATAACATTAAACAATTATGGCAAAAATAAATTATAATTATTTATTCAAAGTATAATAGACCCCCTAGACTGCCTCAACGCCCCTCAATTTTCTATAGGCTTTTTACTGTGACTTTGAGAATGACTGGATTAGATGCATAAAAGACAAATTGGTTAGTAAAAACCTAATTATATTAGGTATACAGGATGTAATCAAAATAATGATTCATGTGATTTCTAAAAATTACAAAATGCTAAATTCTGTTATTGGAAACACAAATTTACACTAAAACGAATATTAGTGATAAATATGCATTGACTTTTTAAATACTTAAAAATAATAAATTAGGAGGAAGATAGATAAAATCACAATTACAATATGCACTCATTAAATTACTTGAAAATATAATAATTCGCGCCCGAAAATTTTCATGCCTGGACTTTCAGTTTGAACTGGACGCTTCTGATTGCCGGTCAGGCGCCTGTCCACTGTGTTAATTGACCAATTATTTATTGACAAAATGCCTGTCACAAAAAAATGCCGAGAAATTGACAAATGCCTGTCACAATAATGACTGCTAACGCCCTCTTCAATCAACTACGTGTTAAACTAACCAATTTTTTATTGATGACCAGTCGAAATCGAAAAGGTTTCACAAATCTGGACATATCTTTCAAATTTTTAAGTTTGTAATTACATTTGACATCGCTAGAAAACAGATATTAATAATATTTATAAAAATAAAATAGATAAAGCAGCGAACTGTAAAACACTCTGATTATAAATATTAATAGAAAAAAATCAGATAAGATAGAATATTAAAAAATGTAACAGTTAATCATTTAACTTGCTCAATGAATGTTCTGTGAAAAGTTGTCGTTAAAATGTTATATTTCTGTATTCTTATTATTTCTGCAGTTTTTGATTTGATACATTGTGGATCTACGTATGGAAAACAATTTCTACGGGAAATGGTTTGATAACTGGGAAGAAAGAGGAGTTTGAAAATATGAGTTATTTTTCTTTTCAAGGAATTCCATACGCACAACCTCCAATAGGAGATCTACGATTTAAGGTCTTGTTTTCTTTGTAATATTTTGTAAAGATAATGCACCTATGTCATTGATTGTTTTAATATGCACCATTATAAGTAGGATTGCCAACTGCTACTTCTTGATTTGAGAGCATTTTTGCAGGTAACAAAAAGTTATATTTGAATTTTTTTTAAATACATGTTTTACCATAGCATAGGACTTCAAGATTCACTGCACTTGGTGTACCAATGCAGTGCCCTGTGCACCATTGGGTGCGGATAGGGGACAGTGGTAGTAGTAGTAGTAAATATAGCACTATTTAAAAAATATAAAACTTTAAATTTGTGGGATATCCATGTATATGACAAAAGATGTTTTTATGTTTGTGCCAAATACAATGGCTTACACATTTTGCAATGTCGGGCAGTAGAACATATTTTTTAATAAACTGAAATGTTTAAGGAGACAGGTATTATAGTTTTATAATCTTTTTAAATATGTTTGAATATTCGCTGTTATTCTCACATAGAGGAAATTATTTCTAAGTTACATCAAAACCAATTTTTTCAGGGGCGCTTTGATACAAGTTGACAAAAGGACGAAAACTTTTTTCTAAATTTATAACAATTTTTTTTTTTTGGCTAGCTGTGGGCAGAATAATGAGGATTTAGATTTTTTTGTAGAATTTCATTTTTATTTGTTTCATTATCCAACTATTGAAGTTTGTTACATTGTCATTTTAAGATAAACTTGTTTTGTAACACTGCGATATCATTGCTACAAAGGTAAGGGACATTTAAATTTAATAACAAATCATAGTTTTTTCAAATTCGTTTCACTAAAAAATGAAGACTGCCTACTACCTTTCCCTTACACACACCTTGGTGCATAGGCACTGCATTGGAACTTATTACACCAAGGCAAGATGATCAGTTTTTACCATGCATCATCTTTTAGCCATCCTTTCAACATTACATTCGCTTTAGCGGAAATAAAGATTGTAAAGGGGCTTTTTAATTTTGCCTTGCAAGAATGCTCTAATTCAGACATCACACCTTATCATACATGGTTTTACCAAAATCACCTGTTTATCGGATTTCAACGGCAAAATCTACTTTCATACTTTTTTATGTAGCATACAAAATAACGACATATATATACAAATAAATAAAAAACATAAGTACTAAAATATGTTAAGATTTTCAATGTTTGCAAAATAAATTATAATATTGATTCAAAGTATGTAGGTAGACCCCCTAGAACACATTACCATTTTTAAAAGTGATTTTTACAAAAAACTTTGAGAATGAATGGACATAGAAAAATAAAAGAATGCACAATGAAAAAAAAACAAGAGAGAATATTTTTATATAAGGATGTAATCAAAATATTGTTTCATATAAACACAAGTTTCATTGAGCTTATCATTATAAATAAAACTTTTAGGTTGGGAGCCTTAGGGTTCTTATGTCCAGGTATACCTGATGTCCCAGGAAATGCTGCCTTAAAAGATGCCGTAATGGCTTTGAGATGGGTTAATAAAAACATTCAATATTTTGGGGGGAATCCAAACAAAATAACAATTGCTGGAGAAAGTGCCGGAGCTGTCATAGCACACTACTTAATACTATCCAAGATGGCTGATGGATTGTTCCAAAAAGCGATTCTTTCCAGTGGCTCAGCTTTAGGCTATAGATTCCTAACTAATTCCAGTATAGAATATACATACAAATTGTCAGAAATACTAGGATATAAAAGCAGCAACATTACAAACATTATGCAATATTTGAGAACAAGAGCACCTGATGAAATTATTAAAGCAACTATAAAAATGGGACAAAATGAAAAGAAAGGAGCAACAGTTTTTGGTCCATTTGTCCCATGCGTTGAAAAGATTTATGATAAAGAGGACCCATTTTTGATGGATTATCCACTAAACATCATTCAAAATGGCAATTTTAAAAGCGTTCCTTTATTAGTAGGATTCAATAAAGATGAAGGAATGAAAATGTTGCCAATTTTACAAAGTCAACCATCATTATTAAACGAAATCGACAAAGATTTTCAGCGAGTAGTTCCATCAGATTTGGGATTGATGGAAGATTCACCAGAGAAAATAGCCGTAGGACAACAGATTAAACAATTCTATTTTGGGGATCAAGACTTAAAAAATTCTACTCTCACAAATTACTTCCAACTTATAGGAGACGCCATGTTTATACACTCGATAGATTACTGGGTAAAGAACAGAGTTTTGAGATTCCCAGAAAGTCTTGTGTATTATTATGAATTCAGATTCGATGGGGCGTTGAATTATTTGAAATTAAAAAATGGGATAGATTTCCCTGGATGTTCACACGGGGATGACTTGGGATATCTCTGGATGACTTCTCTGACGAAGAATATAAAACTGGAAAAGAACGACACTTCCTACATCACAAGAGATAGAATGGTTACTATGTGGACAAATTTTATAAAAGACGGGTAAATAGAATGAGAATATATTTTGATTAATATAAAAAAGGATGAAATGCTCATTTAAAAGAATGTTATAAACATTTTGAGTTGGGTGGTGGCTCAGCGGTAGCATTGGAAACCGAACTTAAAGATTTTTTAATCAAAACACTACTCTTCTCTGCAACTACTTAATATAGTCTTTTTTAAATTGAAATTTTTGCAAATATAAGATTGCTCAAATGAATTATTTCATTCAGTTAATACATAAAATATGTACATCAAACCTTTAAACTTTTTGTGGCTTATTAACACACAATTAGGAAATGAATTCTTTTTAGTGGAGCCTTTATTCTTTCATATTACGTTTACATGTTTTAGTATCAAAATGTTGCACTACCTTCTTGGTGCTTAGAAATGTTTTTATTTTTATTTTTCAGCAATCCAACTCCAGAAGTGAGTTCATTGTTAAATGTTAAATGGAAGCCTGCTGAACAAGGCAGTATGATTTGCCTTCAATTTGATAAGGACTTAAAAGTCACGCAATTCCCATACAAAAATAGAACAACGTTTTGGGAAAATCTGTATGCACATAAATTCCCAATGAAATGGGAATTCGTAAAGTTAATAAATAAGATGCCTTAGTAATGTAGGATTTGTCATTACTTTAATTTACTAATTAATGTAAATATATAATAAAAGAATTGTGATTGGATTGTTAAACTTATTTTATGAAACCATTTCTTATCCGAATCTTAACCGAATCTTAATGACCAAGGTTTTGCTTTCAGACAAAAAATGAGTTTCAACTAGTTTCGGTTGTTCCAATTTTTTATCGAAACCGAATCTATGATGAATTGAAGAAATTAATACTGCAAAGTATTATTGCTTTAGGATACTTGTATTGGGTTTTTAAGTTGAGGTTTACAAAATGAAACAGAGGTAAAAGAAATAGCTTTAATGTAACAAAATAATTTTTATGGTAAAACATAAAATGGTAAAAGTTTTTACTTATTAACATAACATGGTAGATATACCTAAGAATAAGAAAACAGATTTCAGACGCATTCAATTGATTTAAATTAAATTCTGTATTTGGAGTAAAAATACATGTTATTGGATTATAAAAAAAACATTCATGATATGTGGTGTTTTTTAGCTGTAAATACATAACACATAACTTATTTTATTTACTCACATAATATAATATGTGATCTGACTAAATTTTTTTATTTTAAATTAATTCAAAGTTTAAATTACATAAAGCTGGGTAGGGGTTAGACTTTTGCCTAAGACAAACACTACAAAAAATCTTTTCAGGAATTTTAGTTCTCTAACAATTTGAAATTGCGGCTTATGCAACCGCGGAATTTGGTCATCATTTTTAATTGAGACTACTAATGACAACCAAGACCTTAAAGGTTAAGAAAGAAATATCATTTCTGAAGGGAGTTATTGCAATGAAAATGTCTAACCCTACTGGGCTAATAATATGACAGTATTTTTCAGTGTACCGCTATATTTTAATTTTGGTGGATACTAATCGGAGCTATAAGGTAGAAAACAATTTATAATAATATAAATGTGACTATGCTCTCATGAACAACATCAATAAATAATTATTGTATATTGCAGACAGCTGAGGTTGCCTTCCATTTCAACTCCTTCATAACTTTTTTCTTCTCTTTATTGGAAATCTTCTTCCTAGTGATATGTTTTCCATTTTTGAAAGATTCATTTTGTTTGTTGATGTTTTGAGTAATGATGGGAGTGTTGGGAATATTTCTCAAGGGGCGAATGTGAGGAGCCAGTTCGGCTCGGAGTATTGTAGAGTTGATGAAGGACTTATCTACAGGAGATCCCAAGGCGTGTGAGACCAGTGTAATGACGGTGGTATTTATCTGGAAATAGATTTATAATTATTTGATTTGTGAATATTGAACAGGCAGATGTAATTTTCTAGAGCTAAAATTTTACATTACAAATTTACTGAAAAAATGTAAACTGTTCTGAGAAAATTAGCAATAAAATTTTAAGAATCACCATAATTGTATGGAGAATCACCTGCCATTTTTCATACTTTGGTAAATAAAATTTGAATTGGGGTATATCCCAGAAATCCTGGGGAAATGAATTTTATTGCTAATTTTTAAATCTGTTTTTAAGCCTGTCCAATATTTGTACAATTAAAAAGGACTTAAAATATGTCCCCATGGGGGTGATGAGAGCTAAACTGTTCTGAGAAAATTAGCAATAAAATTTTATGAATCACCATAATTGTATGGAGAATCACCTGCCATTTTTCACACTTTGGTAAATTACGGTATTGTGATAATTTAAATGTGGTTTTTAACATAAAAATAATTCATATGTGAAACCTTGGACTGGCTCTGAAATGTAAGACTGATCATCTTGTCTTCATGTAATAAATGCAGTACCCATGCAGTGCAATATGCATATTAGGTGCGGATAAGGTATAGTAGTAGGTACTAGTAATAATGACGTAGTATCACACAGCTTACTTCACTCTTTTTCTTAAAAAAAACATGGCGACGAAGTATGCTCAGATTTGTTGGCACTAAAAAAATAAAAAATAAAAAATAATCTCACATTTTCCCCCGTCCTTGCGGATCCTGTGAAATTCAAGCATCCGTATTCATCAGCAAATTCCTGGACACTTGTGGTTCTCACCGCTCGCTGGTGCTCGAGGTCGCTCTTGTTCCCAAACACGGCCAAAACTGGGACAGGCTCCGCCCCGGACAGGACGTCCGATACGTTCTCCAGCCACTGGCTCAGGCGGTCAAAACTGTCCAGGTTTGTGATGTCGTAAACTAGCATGATGACCTGGAAAATTTATTTATTTCATATAAACGGTACTCGGTACCTTTTACAATAATAAGAAAAATAATTAACAAAGTAACACAATAATATTAAGATTACAATATGTATAATAATAAAAATAATAATAATAATATTGATGATGCAACAATTACATTAAAATTGCAATATTGATAAATAAAAATTACAATATATACGATAAATAAAGAAAATAAAACCTAATAACTCTGATACATCATTAAAATTACAACATGCATGATAAATAAAAATTACAGTAGGTTTGTATGAAAAATAAAGATTACAATAAGCATGATAAATTTAATAATGAAAATAATAATAATACTGATACTACATGAAAATGTTAAATTTATACAATTAATGTAGGAGCATTGAACAATCATACATAGAAATGATCACCCGAAATCTTGCTGGCTGGCTTGGATGTGAGTCTAGCATCTTAGTCGCTACAATGTGACTGTGATGAGTGAAAATAAAAATAGGTTGCCTTACGTGGGACGCATATATATAGTTGGCCAGCATGGGGGAGTCCCGGCCGGTGCCCGCCACGTCGCACAGCTTGAGGGGCACGGGGGGGGCGGGCGGGGCGCGGCGCGGGGCACTCCCCGAGCAGCACGTCCGCCCCCTGGGTCATCCCGCCCCACTGCAGGCCTAGGTAACGCGCGCATAACATACTCTGCAAATATTTTGTGGCATTTTAACCAGAATTCAGGCATTTTCAATTTGCAACAATACTTGATTTGTTTTGGAAAACATTGATTTTCTTTGTGCAATTTTTCCTATTGAGGATTTGTAGGTTCTAAGAATCATTTAAATTCTTAAATCAATAAAAAAATATTTTATAGAAAACCACTATTTACACTGAATAATAATTATTTTAAAAGATGTATAATTTGGCATGTACCACATTTTTGTTTGAAATAAACAATAAATAATTTAGTTTTCTAATATTAACTTTTTATAAACTGTGGTAAATTTGTTTGTGGCCTTTGTTTATATATAGTTTTTTAAATCTAAAAAAAAATACATCTTAAAAATGAGAAAAAAACCACATTTATGACAAGGAGTCTTTTTACAAATATCTAAAATGTTAAAAAAATACATATTGTAGATATTATAAAATTAAATAATTTACTAATTAAATAAATTTATTTTTATATATTTGTACAAACTTACTTTTCCTGTGGCCGGTTCGCCAACCAGCGAAATTTTAACTTGTCCCTCCAGATCAGCATCTTCTTCCGAATCAGACATTGTCCATCATACTTGATCACTTTCTCCAGACTCATCTGTCTTCTCACCCTTTGGGAACACGATACACTTGGGACGCACACTGATATTTACATCAATCATCCATTGGATTGGATGAAAAGAAAAAAAAAACTACAAAGTCTTGTTTACAAGATTTTCTTCCTGGTTAAGTACCTACACTGTTTCTGCGTTCATAAAAAAAAAAAATAATAGAATAGGCTTGTCACACGTGTTTTTTTTGCAGTAAAATAAGGGTTAAATACTGATGATGAATATGATGATAGATGTTTTTTTAAACATTATTTTACTGCGATAAAAAATAAGCGTGCAAGAAGCATATTTATTGATCACCAAATTTTTCGCGGCACGAAGAACTTTGTAAAAAATGGAGAATTATAATTTGAGGCAAAGAATTTTATGAAATAGAAGTACTTAGCGGTTTTTTAACCGAAAAAAAATTGCCTTTTACTTTTATTTTTTCAGGTTAATTTTAAGCCAATAGACATAAATAATTTTTTTTTTTCAGAAAAAAGCCTGCGAATACACTTAAAAACGTGAGTAATTATTTACGAAAAAAAACCAATAAAAACATCAGTTGATCGAATCCCACTCCACCAAAAATTGTTTCCTGCTTTCTGGTATAGTTATTTCCGATTATTTGAAAGCAGCTTTAAAATTGAAATATTGGACTCTTATTTATCTATCTATACTAACTAGGTCGCGATAACATTTCACTAAGTTTCATTTTCCGAAGTGAATATTTTATGTGTAAAGAGTTAATTGATATATTATTCAACAATGGAGTTAAAAATAAATTTCACACGAAAATATGGAGATATATTTTTCATACACAAAACGTAATATTGGTAGATCGAAGTTTTTTTATTGACGTTGTTAAAATTTTTATTATTAAAAAAATAAAACGGTACAAATGAATTGCCAATAATTTTCTCTTAAATAATTATTCTCGATAACTCGAAAAATGACGATAGGTTGTCCACATTTCGTGATTAAACACGTCAATATAGAGTACGTAGGTACCTATTATCAAAATAAAAATACCAGCCCAAAGTTAGTTCTGCCTTCTGCCTATTATAATTTTCAATAAAAGTAGTTTTTTTGCAGTTTATTACTGTTATTATGGAATAAAAATGTTGAAACCGCCAAATTTACTGTTACTATTTTGTTAGAAGGAAAATTTAAAATGTGTTAGTTTAAATTTCCGTAGCGGAATTTTTCACTGAACCGTAGCGTAACTTTTCGTACGAACGACTAACAGGAGTTAGTAAGGGCGAACTTGCGGTCACTTTTTACCTGTAAAGGCGCGTATATACAGCGTAATATACAACGAGCTTTTGAAGAAATATATAATATAATTTTATTTTATAACGAGCTGCTTCAATGCCAAAAAATACACGGGAGCTGGCACGGGAACACAGTTTGTGGAATCCATATGCTCCACATAAGTAGAGGACATGGTATGATGATGCTGTTGTATGAGCAGGAAAAATATTTACTAAACCGAAGAACCTAACTTAATCCCAAGACAGCAGAATACTAAGTTTTGAGAATAGGTGTGTTAGAAGAATTTTAGGTGTGCGGTGGTTTGACTTTGTAAGGAACACAGAGGTGAGGCAACGGACACAGCAACCCTTGGTATCTACTGTCATCCGGCGAAGGCGTTTCGGCTGGCTAGGCCATATACTACGTATGCCTCCCGAAAGCCTTAACCATGCTTGCCTATTTTACAAGGCATCAGATTCTCGGCGTCCCGGTCGTCCACTGTTGACAATTCGTCGGCAGTTTGCGTCAGAGCTGCGGGACGTGGACTTGACTTGGGAGGATGCGCGGGAGCTGGCGGCAAAAATCGCTTGACACTTCCTGGAGGCAGTTTGTGGATTCCATATGCTCCACATAGGGAGCGGATATGGTATATTGAATGAATGAATGAAACCGAAGAAGGTTTATCGCATTAGTTGAGGTTTTTCAGTTGTTTGTGTGTTTGGTATGTAATCATCAGGAAAATATTAGTAGAAATGAATGCCAGGCGAGGATGTTTTAAAACCTATCACACAAGGGTGTACGGCGTAAGCATATGGTACTAGTGACAGCTTTTAATAGAAACTGACCAATCAGAGCGTCACGAGGAAAGTATTGTCACAACGGTTTCAATAAGAACAAACCCATGGACAAAGCAATGTACCCCTTCAAAAATTTGAATAGGAAATGTTCTTAGGATGCCAGATATGCCCGAGTTAAGCATCAACATTATTGTCCTTTAGTATAATCATTTTAAAAAAACCGTTTCTCAATATAAGTTTTTGACGTGATAAGGACTAATAAATCGATGAACGCCGGCTGCACACACGAAAAAGCATGACTCATTGTGACGCATCTATCTCTCTTCCACTCATCGGCCGATGCGTCCGAGTAGAAGGGAGACAGCAAAGTGAAAGTGAAATTAACGAGTGCAAAAAAATTATAATTTATGGAAAAAATTGTAATTTTTAACTCCTGCTTTGTATTGTATAAAATAATGATAATTCAGTAATAATAATTCAATTCAATTCATAAAAGTATGCTATTTTTCATCAATGTTTTCTTATGACGTTATCACGTAATTATTATCGTCCGTATAATCCGACTTTACAGACAACCAAAAGTTTTTTATTAAAGTTTACTTTCTTACTTCTCATATTATTATTATGAGATTAAGCGAAAAGTTTTTCCTTATTTTCCCGTAATATTATTATTCCGAAATTGGGCCCCCGACGAGGTGGTTAAAAAATATAAGTCGGGTTGATTTTTATCGAATATAATTTTACGTTAGCTAAATACGAAATTACATCCGTGTGCACGGACCTTAGTTGTCAGAGGACCGATTTTCAATGGCCGCAAATATATACAAATACCTATACAACTCACTTAGCACTTACATACACCAATAAACCTACAAATACTTCATACATGTTTAAAGAAGGTCAATTCGAAAAACGGACGGCTGATTTATTTGAAAGCCTCTGCCGAAGTTTCTAGAATAATTAACGAAAATGGGAATGTGAACCACCCACGTCGATCGATATTATTTTACATCGATTTTTAGTCTACACAAAATAATTTCACGAAAGATACACGAAACTTATGTGTTTACATTTGAAAATATGAATCTTGTACAATATGGTCAAAAACAAGAGAATAATACCTAAATGAGACTAGAGAAAAAAATAGTAATATTGAGGATTCACAGACGGAAGCTTTTTGTCAGATTTTACAATTTGTTTCAATAGTGTAAATTATTTGTATCACTATTTATTCTTATTGTTATTTTACTGTTTTCATTTTATGCTTGAAATATATGGTGTGCGCATTAATATTTTGAACAGTTTTAAATTATTATTTAACAAATCAAGATAAAGATAAAAATGTAAATTATGCACCTAGTTTATAAATGATGTAAAAAGACTTACGGGGTTAAAAAAAATACAATCATTGATTATAATTAAGGAATGGAACGATGTATATCATGAAGGAGCCATGTATTAATTAACGTTAGCTTATATTTATCTTTGTCTAACATGGAAAACAGCTATTATAGCGACACTCAAATAAATATGCACATGGCATAAAAACAATCAAATGATAAAAAAAAAAAAAAAAATATAAAAAATGTTAATACAATTGTTATTAATACTCGTAATGTAGCGCATTAACACATAATGCCGCATAGCTTGTTTGTCTACAGAAGTTGTACGAATAGAAAGTTTAGATGTATAAGTATATTATTATGATGATTGTAAACTAAATAAATATTAATGGGGTAATTTTAATACGAAGAAGCCGTAAAATAATTGTAACCTCTCTATAAAAATTTCGGTCAGTACAAGGTCGATATCGACCTCGTATCGACCTGTATCTACGTGTTGATATTTATTGGTGATCTCTATCCTGAACAAAAAACAACAAGAACGATAATATATTCAAGCGAAAAAGCTATAATTGAGATTTTCACTTGATGTGTTAAATATTTAGGTAGCTTTTATACTTCACTTGGAAAGTTAAATTTGAACTCTGTATGAGATACCTTGGATTGGAGTTGAGCGTAAGACTGATCATCTTGTCTTCGTGTAACAAATGATCAAGATTCACTGCACTTGGTGTGCTTTATGCACAATTGTGGTCGCGGATAACGGAGAGTAGTAATAGTAGTGAAATTCGACCAAACCGCAATTAAAAAAACATTTGTAATGATTTCTGAATGTTATGAATCTGATTTCGAGTGGCTTCACTCTTGTCTTAATATTTAAAAAGGCTGTAGACAGTGTACATTTAGTGTATATGGGCCTGGTGGCGCCGTACTAAACACAGAGGGGGTGTCTGCATAAAATATTAAATGTTAATGGTTTGTGATACTGCCGTTTCATTCCCTATAATGTTAGAATGTTTTGCTATAACCAATAAAGATTTTTTCAAATATTTAAAATGAAAATTAAAACAAAATATAGTCACACCTCCTCACAATACATATATTTGCTTTAGAATAATTACTGGCGGTAGGTATGTCTAAATACTATGGAAAATTAGCGTTAACAGCAGTAGATACCGCTGATTCGGTTAGTAAATAATTGCAGTTACCCCAAATCCTTAAATAATTCCGATTTATTTTGATAAAAATGTATGTAAATACGGCTTTCGAATTATCGTTTTTATTAATTAAGTGTTATGTTTAGGGACACCAAATGAATTCCATACCTACAAAAATACGAAAATGAATCGTGGCGCATAAAACATCTCAAAAATACCTACCGAGCGTAGATACCCCTTCTGTGCTTAGTAGGTACTATAGACCACTCGCTCCGCCCACGCTAGTTTTCCTCCTTTGTCTAAATCTTTGTGAAAATACGCTAGAGCACTCAGGCGATTGGTAATTTCTCCGAAATCTTACCGCAACGAACTCACTAGACTCTTGTGTAGAAGTCTTCTTGTCAGTAAGAAAAGGTACCCCTTTACTTATTGGTTTGTTTATTTGATTAAGAAAACAACAGCTATACATAAAAATGAACACAATTATTAACAATATTATAAGCCACTATGTTGACAGATAAATGAAAATTAATTAACAGTGTACATAAAATAAAGGGGAATTAGTCTACAAAAGTAGATAGTACAATATTGAGAAAGTATATGATTTTACAATAATAATGCATCATGCATGCCAATATTTTACAGCTAATATAATAAACCAAAAATTATTAATAATGAGGGTCCTAGCTTGGGACCGATATACTTTAAGGCTAGAGTGGGAATGAAATCAATATTAACTAAATAAAGTGTATTATAGTAATTTAATATTCTCGAAATAGTTGCATTTTCTAGCATTGCTTGTATTTGGAATGTTAATAATGAAAAACTTGATTAGTTAGTTGCTCGTTGAGGGACTCGGAATTGAATCTTCTCAAGGAGCTGTGGGCAATCTAATATATTATTTACTAATTTGTGAAGTAAAATAGTGTCAGTAATGATTCTTTTTGCTTCAAGGGTGTCTAATTTGTGATAAGATGTTGCTTCTGAATAATTACTAAAATTTAAATTTTGCCTAAAATTAAGATTCTTTAGAAAAATGTTTTGGATCCTTTCTATTCTAACAATGTATTATAAAGAGAATAGAAGAGAAAATAGGTGATTCAGAATAATACTACGCGGTGGTTTGACTTTGTAACGAACACAGAGGTGAGGCAACGGACGCAGCAACATTAAAAAAAATGATTTTATTAAAAAAGAACCATCTGAGTTCTTGTGATATACCTACTCAAATATTTAAATTTTGGGGCTGATTTCAAATAGTCGGAAATAACTGTGCCAGAAAACAGGAAACAGGTAGTATTTTTATGTGAAAACTGCGATTACTATTACCTTTCTAAAGGAAACCTTATTAAAAAATAAATAAACTCAAACTCAAAGCTCGATAGTTGGAGTATTGAATACCACGTGACCGTTACTTCCCTTCGATTGATATTGCGTTAGGAAGATTGACGTGAAGATAATGTATCGGGGTCATTAAGAAATGATGTTATCGATTTTCCAATTCTTGCAACTTACAGCGATTGTACAGGCGCGTGTGACGTCACCGACGGGGGGCAATCGGAAATTATGTAGAGCGTAGGTGGTGTTATAAAGTGGAAAAGGGTCAATACAAAATGTGCCATGTACGTATTTATGAACATTTACAAACTAACACTTTTCCGTATCCGCACCCAATGGTGCAATGGGCACTGCATTGTTACACCAAGTGCAGTGTATCTTGATCATTTTATTACATGAAGGTAAGATGATCAGTCTTACGCTTCAAAAGCAGTCCGAGGCATCACACATGGAATATTAATATGAAAACCACTTGTATTTATGAACAGCGGTGGATTATATTCATGAAAGTTTATAACAGTGAAAATTTGCAAAGAATTTAAAAAAAAAAGTTTATAATAAGAAAATTCAAGCAACATTATTTGTACAATATACGAATATAATAATAAATGTAGCATTTACCTCTTCAAGTTTTGCATGGAAAGTGTTCTTAGGGCTTTTCCTCACACTTCTATACACCGTGTAACAACTCGATATACAAGCGGGAAACCAGTGAATCTACATCATATTTTGATCTTGAATAGACTCGTTGCATACAGTAGGTTTCAAAAAAACAGAAAGCCGTTTTGCTATCCGTTTGTCAACCGATAAATTAGTAAGATACAATCAATCGAACTTAGGTGCTGAGTGGGAATGGGGGCCCACCTCCACACGCAGCTATTTTAGAGTCCTGGGTGGAATCTCTATCAGCCTAGCTATTTTTAACGAAATTTACGTAATTTAAATTTGCAAATGTAATTTGTAGTAAAAAATTTCAAGTGAAGTAAATTAGGGAGCGGGAGCATTGATCGACTCAAAACAGTGTCACGATGCCTGTCACCTCCGTATCAAAAATAAAACTTTATTTTAGTGCCTCCGTATCGAGCTTAGGTACTATTGTAATATCATCATAAATAACAAACTAACTAACTAACCATCACGCCATTTCCCCGTAGGAGTAGGCAGAGAGGATAGAACTCCATTACCACTCTGTCCTGACAAACTTCCTTTGCTTTCCTCCTACATTCATACATCTTCTCATGCACATCGCCGATTATTCCGACTTTTCACATGTCCAACTTTCAAGTACTTGATCGTACTTGGTCATGCCATGTCTTTCTCGGCCTACCGCGGCTTCTACATCCAGGCACACTAGCATTTAAACTTCTTTTAGCAGTTCTTTCATCACTCATTCGCTCCACATGACCAAACCATCGTAAAAGCCCTTTCTTAATTTTGTCGATAATGCTTATCTCAGCTTTCACTCTGCTCTAATTTCGACATTTGTACACCTATTCATACATAGTCTTTTACCACACACATAGATCGGCATTTCAACAGCATTCATTCTACTTTCATCCTTCTTTTTTCCAACACCATGCTTCACTACCATACATAAAGGTGGTACCAGAACTCCGTTTGTGTACTGCCAATTTTGCTTCTTTCGATAAGTTCTTATTTGCCACTATCATCATGGTTATCAATATTTTTCTGCTCCCGTGGTGAAGCATGTGTATTCAACTACCTCCAAGCCAAGCGATTGGCTGCCAGTTTCCGTGCATACTCTCAAGTAAGGTCTACGTCCCGTCGTTCTACCGATACTCGGACGTAAATTCCGTCGTTAAAAAGTTCCTTTGGGAAAGTTTTGAAAATATCATTTAAAGGTTTTCATTTTTCGATTCAACTTTTCAATCGCTGACGAGTGTAAAAAGTACACGTAATTAAGTACAAAACACAGGGAAAAAAAGGTTTATAATAATTGGTGTTCATTGTCCGCCGTTATTGATTGTGTTGGTTATCATGGTAACTGGTCTGTACACAAACAGGCGTGACGCGTGACGCGGGTCAGCTGGACACGGTAAACAACTCTCTATCTTGACCACACGGTAAAAGATTTATCGTGAGTCGATAAACTTACTGGTAACAAGAGTACAGGGATCACGAAAGTTGAAAATGCTAGGATGTCTGAACATGGACCCGGTCGTGAAGATGAGTAAAAGCAGCGATTTTTGTTGGTTTCTAACATGATTAGAATTTATTGGCTTTGTAAAATGATAGTATTCACAGAAATAATAAACTTGACTTTGGGTAAATTGAAGTTGAGCCTACTGTACACGCGCTGGGGCCGAAAACTCGAGTTTCTTGTTTAGAAAACTGTACAGTCAGTCAAAAGACACGCTAATTTTAGCGTAATCGTAACTTAATATGGTATGTTTACACACAGGAAATTGTTAATTGCTAATAATGTAAAATTTATTTATTTATTTATTCACTGCCCATGGGGCTTTTTTCGAAGAAGGATCACTTTGTTCGGTGATAAAAAAAACTATGTACAGTCATCGAACAGGGATCACTTGTTCGGTGGATAAACAGGTAATGTCGTTAATTTTGTTTGTTATCTTATTTGTTTTAATCTGCATTTCATTAGTGTGAAAGATATCGATGGTATCACCTAGTTTGTTGCCAATAATTGCTAGCCTATTTCTTAAAACTATGGTAATGCATTTTAGAATGGGTTTTTTTCTTTTCCAGTCTTGTATTAAACGGGACAGCAAACTGGACAAGAAACTGTACAGTTTTCTGTCCTATATAAAATACGCATAAATATGTTTTATTTTTTATTTATTTATAGTTTATTACAGTTTTGCTTTGTATTTTTATCTTAAATGCATTCCTCACTGGGGGACCCCGTGCCGAGGAGAGCATTTCACAGATTTAATGTTTTTTTTTAAATGTATGTATAAATCGTCTATTAAGAACAATCACATACAAATCCTGCGGAAAACTCATTCTAGTGTAGCGGTTTATAGATTATGATGCGTATACTATGACGGCAATCGGTAAATCATCATGGATTTTAAAGGTTCATGTCATATACGCGTCACAACTGCGATATATCTACATAAAGATACATTTGTGATCCCAGTGCTGATACAAATTTAAAAAATTTCGACTGGAAAATGCCAGTTTACTTTATCGATACACACGACAGTAAATATTTTTATCGTATTATTTAGATAGCTGTACACCTTAATACAAAAGGTTAGGGCGTTCTGTTATTTGTTACGACCACTAACCGCTGTACATTAGGGAAGGAATTAGGAATTAGCCTTGTACGCTTCGTCCAATATTAAATTACAACCTGCCTTGAAAAGAGACCAACATCGCTGAATCAAAATACGCAGGAATCGATTCTCGGGAAATTGAGTTATAAATTCCGATTGATGTAGACTTGTAGACGATTGATACATGTATTGGTGTTTCAATAAGAGCTCGTGCACTGAGAAATGTGAAATCAATCAATTTAAAATGTAATAATATTATTATAAAATCGTCGATGCACATCAAATATGAGGCATGTGATTCTGAGCGCATTTTGATCTCGATTATTTATGTTTTAGTTTTAATACAAAAAATAAACAGAAAAAATACTTCAACTTCGGCGAAAACGCACTATGTTTGGCCGAAACTCAATTACGATAAATTTAATGGCATGTTTATAACGTGAAAATTAAAATATTTGAATAAATTAAAAAACATTTTTTCTATTATTTTTTTAAAATATACAAGTCAGGGTCCAAAAACTCATACTTTCTTCGTATAATGACAAAAAAACAAAAAAAAAATTATTCACAATTATTTTAATTAATTAATTTTTTTTACATAAAAATAAAGGTAATATAATATGAAATGTTAATAAAAAATGCGTTAGTTTCTCTAATGTGGAAAACGCCTTTGAGATTTGCCCACGTATGTAAAAATCCTAGAAAAAGTGACCCAATTATGTATATCGAATGGGGCCGAGTTCTGCGAAAGATAAATTACGTAGATATTTTACCCTGATTAGAAGTTTTTCTAATTAGGTTGGTTTCAAGATAAAATCAATATAGGGGCTTCAAATATTAGGGGCTATGGTAGTCTGTATTGTACGTATAACATGCATCTCGGTGAAGAACTAGTATTTTTATAATTCCATTTGAAACAAACAAGTTAGCATTAGAACTAAAATTATAATGGGATGGACAAAAAGCTCCAATGTATATAGTAGATACAAAAAGTCCTAAATTGTGTACGTAAAAAAACCCCAAATTTTATATGCGAAAAAAAGTCCCAATGCCTATTTAAAAAAAGCCCCAACACGTGTATGCAAAAAAGCTCTATCGTATTTATGTACAAATATCCCCAGCTAGCACAATATATTATATTATGTAATTGCATGTACAAAAAAAATTGAACAAATCCCACCGTGAATTCTAAACTGCACTAATTAAAAAAAGTAATTTTTGGGATATCGTAAAAATGTGATTTTATTTCAGTACTGTTTCATAGAAATTCGTTATAACATGGTATTCTTAGTTCATTTACGACCAATTAAGACTTAGTGCAATATACCTAGTAATCATAAGTACACATTTCTTCTAGTCATTTACTAAAAAAACTTACAAAATTACTTTACAATTACTTTACAAAATACATTGCCAAAATATAATAGGAATGTTACTGCCATCTTCATTCTATGGTGCGAACTTTTTAGTTTCAAAGACTCACACCATTTTACAAATGGGGTAATAACTGTTTTGCTTACAGCTTGTTTTTTCACACGTCTAGTAAACGAGGAAGATATATTTATTTATATTTAACTATAAAAACAACATTGCAAAAATGAAAATAAATAAATAAGTAAATAGTATTTGAAAATAGTTGTAAAGTTGAAGAATAACTTTGCAGATTAAACGGGATAATTCAAAGTTATAATAATTTTATAATAATCACTTACTTCTTCGTAGAGCGTTCTGAGCATCATTAGTCATGGCATCAGCTTCATCTAGAATCACCAGTTTGAATCCTGCTTTGAAGATTGTTCTCGTGGAGGCAAAGTTTAAAATCTGACCACGAACTATTCCTATACCACGGTCATCTGATGCGTTCAACTCCAAAACCTGAAAAGTTACACGTTATAATGGCAAGTAAAAAGAAAAGTAAGCGGTTATAAAATCCGATACATTAAAACTGCTAAGAACGATATTCTAAAGATAACAGGCACACAGTTTTCTAAAAACTCCACAGGTAAGTTTCACAATTTATAAATACTAGTAAAAAAATAGTGAGTTTTCTCCACAAACTACGGAAAAAAACGAGATAAAAACAAGTTAAGTTAGTACATATTTTTCAAATTGTTTTTTTTAAAAATCATTCCTGTAAAAAATATTATTAAGTTTTTCATGTTGGTACTTCTACTTTCCATAGATTTTGAAAAAGGTATACATAAGTGCTTATCTTCATTATTCTCTTTCAAATAAGAAATCAAAATAACAAATATTTTTACGGACAACATAATATCAGGGGGTAAAAAAATGAGACACAGATACTTTGGTTATTAGATGATTCAGGAAAAAGTAAGGGTAAAGGTTGTCGGAGACAACATAAAATCACTCTTTGAATAGGATGATTCTTAGTTTAACATTCTGGCCAAAATTGGCATCGACCGTGAGTGAATAATTATAGTTAAGTATTTATTTGAGCAACACATCAACATGTTAGTTGGAAATATTTTTAAGGAAACTTGTTTTTTATAGGTAAGACATTTTACAGCTAAGAAACCTTTGATACAGCTGATTTGGAGATATTGATTGTGCTTACCATGGAAGTAAACTGTTGTGGAGTATACATTTGTTTAGCACAAGCCAGAATTGTGGATGTTTTTCCAGTTCCTGGAGGTCCATAGAATAAGAGATGAGGCAATTGATCTTGTTGCATGAATTTGTTGACTAAAAACCAAAATAAAGTATTTTTTATTCAAAGTTTCAGAATAAATATTATCGGTAATATTACAAAACTTTAGGTACTTACTAGTTTTGATTATATCATCGTGAGAGACAAGTTCATCTAATTTTGCAGGACGATATTTCTCGACCCTACAAACATAACCCCAAATAATAAACAACATGTAAAATCATTATTATGCATGAAGATTAGTGAATTATTACCCACCATGGTAAATTAATTTTTGCTTCGCCCAAAGTCATGGTTGTGCAAAGTTTAAAATCCAAATGCAAAATCACTCACAAAAACACAAAAATCACAAATTTATATCGAGCTATGAATTCGCACAACTGACAGAGAAAATGGCGGCAAAATATCGTATACCATTTTGTATATAGTATAAAATATTAAGGTATTGCATTTTAGTATAAAATATTTTTGTCCTTGACGATATAATGTTGCCAGGCTGTAATTTTTTTTTCGCCATAACATTATTTTACTTTTGCCTTTCGCTACATAAATTGTAGACTTTCCTTGATTACAGTAAATTTAAATTAATGACATAGGTATTATCATATTTAAAAATAAGGGAACATTATTTAAAAAAAATAAAATTTGTACTTGTTATTAATTTGAAAAATCCCTGTATTTGCTGAATATTTAAATAGTACATAATTTCTATTCCCAGTCTTATGTAGTATTATATTACTATATTAAAAAAACAGATGCGTGATTATGTTAAAAATATGTTTATTTACCAATAATTTGTATTATTATACAATATCACATAAAATATCAAGATACAGTAAAAATATTGTCTACATTTTTTTTTTAATCCTGTTAAGTTGTTGACTCAACACTATTCCTATTTATTATTTTTTCACTAAGTCATTAAATCTTACATTTATGAAAGTAATATATAAATTATTACATTGTGTACAATTCTTTTTAAAAACTTCTCTGTTAAGGAACGGTCAATAATGATGGAAAAAATAATAATGAATATCTATACAATACAATATAAACAATACAGGAGTTTTTAATTACATATCTTTTTATTGTGCACTTAGCTCACGTATGAGACATGAGCACACATTTTTATGATTTATAATTATCATAAACTAGTAGTGTAAATTAATCACAAAATCTTCTATCGAGAATTTTATCACAAGTATTTAGGTATTTTTAAGGCAAGTAGTAAAATTTTAACTGCCTCATTTAAAAAGTGATTTAAAAAAAACTTTGCCTACTGTAAATTTTGCTTTGTTAAACTTATAACGAAATAAGGCAAGAAGTTTTTAATTAACATTTGGTTCAAATTGATTTTTTAAAAATATTATTGTGAATGACAAATAAATCTCATAAGAGACACAAGGAAGGTTCTAAGTCGAATTTTTAAAAAAACTGCACAAGGGAAATAGTTTTAAAAAATTCAAAAATTAAGTTAATAGCGTGAAACAATAAATAAATCGCTAGTGTCAGGACTCGAACCTGGATTCTCTAGTATTCTATTAAACGTAGGATAAAAAAATATTAATTATTTAAATAATCAAGCAATGATTATTTCAATATACAATTTATTAAATGACTGATATTAATCGGTTGCTTAAAATTACTCTAATATCGATAAAAACACATATCAAGGCGACATACTTAGACCACGTTTAGATGGGTAGTTTCAAATAAATATAAGGTAAACTTAACGAAAAATGCACGGTTGAAACCATGTTCACACATGAATGTGTTTTTACTATAAATGTTTAAATCGAAGAATGCCTAAAGTGCCTACATATTGCCCACTTTAACGAAGCCTAACATTGAATAACATTAACATAATATATACCTAACATAATATGTACAGTATTATTTGTGTATTTTTATATTCGCTCTACAAATATTAACATGATTACTCAAAACAGAGCATTGGTTTACAATAAATTGTTTTAAAAAATTGCTTCATGTTCATTTTTATATTCACAACATATTGCTTATGATACATTTGGTATCAAAATACCAAGACTAATCGAAAAATTGTTAGTTTGAAAAAAAAACTTGAAATTATTTAATTTATGTGTGTCAAAACAATCTTGTTACCATTACCGAATAAAAATTAATCATGTTTAATTTCATAATTATGGAAAACTACAAAGTGAGTGCTACAAACATTGAGTTAAAAATTAATCATTTTAAAACTGCTATCACTTTAAAAAAAATGATTACAGTGGTCCCCTTGATAAGACGCTTTTGCTTCTTGCTTGAAATATCGAATTCAATCCCTAATATAGTTAAGAGGCGTACAAAAAGTGGAACATTTTCGTGTTTTTCTTGTTTCATGTTTAGGATAGTAGCCTTATAACACAGGACAACGTGAGCAGCGTATACAAAATGCAGCCACAAAACGGGGTTTTATCTTTTGTTGATCTATTTTATTAGCTTTTACCTACCATTATTTTACTTTGTTTGAATTTGTCAAATAAATTAAAGCATTAAATCAAAAATAATTCTGTGACCATAAATAATATTACCCATAATAAGTATAATTTGTTATAATTACTATATAAGTCTGGCAAGTATTGGAATGTATTAAAATTTCACTTATATATTTTTATTTAACAACTATACACCTATATAATATTATTTCTAAAAGAAATACTAATAATACTGTCAATTACAATAATATATTTATTACGGAACCGCTTTACCATACTATATATTTTAATGCTTTCTTTTTTCGTCCTTTTCCCATAAAAAAGCACGCAAAAAGAACTTGAAAAAAATTTGGTATACCTAGTTCCTTTCCGCGATTACTAACAAATGACTAAAAACGAAAATAATTTTCCAATACCTCTACTCCTAAAAGTCGCTATTAAAAGGGCCCCGACGAAGGCGCTGATAGCTAAACTTTGAGAGGTAACTTGGTTTTATTTATTTTATTTTACTCTGCATAATATGTGGAAATTGGTCGGATATAAATATGTAACACATAACTTTCAACGCATTATATTTAAATGGGTGGTTGGTATAAAAAGATTAGTGTGAAATTTAAGCAAAATTTTCAACTTAAAAATAAAATTTTAAAAATCGTTTTCGTTTATTTACACCGCATTTACTCCGCCAAGAAAGTGATGTAACTGTATATAATTTCGACGCCTCCTACGTATAATATCGTAACCCACAAATCGTCGATTTTGAGTTTTTGGTGGATGTCTTCCGTATTTCACTATATCTTTAATTCTACTAAAACAAAAAAAATATTTTGCCAATAATAATGGCTTTTTTGGGGCGTTTTTTGTCGTATCTACAACCAATGCGTATGAACGAAAATATTTTCAAATGCTCCTCCTGTAAAATCGCATTTTGTGGGTTATGATATTATACGTAGTAGGCGTCGATTTGTACTAAGTAGCAAGCTCATAATAAAAGCGTACGTAAAAAAGTATTTCCTGTCAATATTTAATTTTTCGTTTTGTATTTTGCCGCACAAAATGTAAATGCCTCGGAAGGAGATATCGTAAAGTTCTGAAGTATATTTAAATTTATTGAGGATCATTTTCTGATCTCTTCAATCACCCATTTCATTATTATAATGCATAAAAAGAGATAAAAAACATCCTATGACATTATAAGTTTTAAATCTATGTGAATTAACAAACATGCATAGTACGGGTATTTAAAATTAAATTAGAATGGTGTATTCTGCTTTTCATCCGAATATTTACTCTCCATTTCGTCACTATAGTCAGGAGGTGCTGAGCTGATATAAGCCGAGTTGATTTGCGCTGCCGATTCTGCGCTACTCTTTCTGTATTCTCTTTCTGAACTATGTCGGATTCCGTATCCGAAGTAAATTATGTAACCTGAAATAAATCAACCCAATTAAAATAATCAAATATTAATTACGAGCAGTGCACTACTATTTGAAAATGCAAGAAGGGGAGAGGTAGAACTTTACTATAATGTAAAATAAACTTTAAATTAACAACGAGGAAATCATTAACCTTTTTAAAAAACAAATACTGTTCGTAAGCAATAAGTTACGTTTCACGATATTAAACGCAACCAATAAGTGATAATTAAAGTGTCATTTTGTAGGGCGAACTCTATTTACAATATAAGTGAAATAAAAATGATGTACTTTAAAATAAAACATGAAATCTTTGTTAGTTATTCTAGATGTTTTGTTAAAAATGTCCTAGTTAAGTCGTCGATATCAAAAAAGTATTATGGTTAACATAGCTTCTAATTTTTCTATGGATTTTATAATATTTTCTGTTATAATTTCCTTACCTACTAACAGCCAGATAATGAACCTGACCCAAGTTTGATAATCCAACTGGACCATCAAGTAAAGGTTCATGAGAATACTGACGCAAGGAAGGAGAGGAACTAGTGGAACCTGAAAACAAAATAATAAAAAGTACATTATTAAATTTGTCCACTCCAGGTACTTACATAGGTACAAAAACATTATTATGCAGTCACTAACTAACTATCACGCCATTCCTCGAAGGGGTAGGCAGAGAGGATAGAACGCCACACCACTCTGTCCTGACACACTTCCCCTGCATCCTCCACATTCATACATCTTATTGTGCAAGCGCGTTTCCGACTTTTCACATTTTGGTCATTTTGGAATGTTTTCTGAACGTCCGACTCGGCCGGCGGTTAAAGAAATACTGAATACGTCTGGCGGAGTTGAAGGTTTTTGGCGGAGTTGAAGTGTCATTCATTTTTTGGGTTCAGTTCAAATCTAAGTGTATTAATAAATCAATGATATTACCTAACATAATTCGGCGTTAAAGCCTATTTAGATAGAAAATCATAATATGTAGGCCATGTAGGCGAATTAAGTTTTTCTCCGAATTTGCCTAGTTTAAATCACGTTTTCATGTGTTTAGGCACTCTATGAATTGGCAATCAGTGAAAGTTAAATATGCCTATATAAATATTATTCATCTGTAACGACACCAAGATTTTTCGGTTGTCAGTAAAAAATGTAGGGGTTACTTTAAAAGATACTTACTTTAAAAGATAGTTGCACATCTTGCATCGGTTGTCGTGAGATAATCACCCATGACGTTAGTAACAGTATCGCAAATATTATTACTGTTATTATGTACGTTGCACCGGAGGTCCACACAAGGCACGAGCATAATGCGATTCCTAATAAAACTGGAAAATATATTAAATACATCATTAAATTATGTTAAGTTATTTTAGAATCCCTAACCATAGCTCTCAATAGTATTATTTTTTTGCAGATTATATAATTGTTGGAAATCTCCGCTTGTTTAACGCCCCGTTACATCACCATTCCCAAAGAAACCTTAAAAATATATTTTTTTGCACAAAATCGCTTCTAAAAATGTCCAAAGAAAATGTAGATTTAATATTGAGCTGTAGACTTACATAAATATGTACTAGAAAGACATAAAAACAATTGTAGGCACTTGTAATTTATCAATAATTATTTCAACAAAACCTTGAAGCACTTGAGAATAATTTGCGAATTATTATAACAACTACTTGAAATAACTTACAGAAAAGAACAATGGTGGCTTTAATAATGGTGTATGACAGATCTGTCGGATATTTGAGTCTGTTGAAGTTAAAACACTGTTTAATAACGCTCCACAGTGATTCAGATGTCTCTGTTGGCGGTAAATAATTGCATGAAGTGTCTTCTTCATACCTGTAAGTAAATAAATAA
>JAGVSP010001221.1:0-63916 GCA_022494985.1 Micrasema minimum
TTATAATGCAAGTGCGCCTGGATGTAGAAGCCGAGGAAGGCCGAGAAAGACATGGCATGACCAAGTACGACAAGTACTTGAAAGTGGACAAATGAAATGTCGGAATAATCGGCGTATGTGCATGAGAAGATGTATGAATGTAGAGGAAGCAAAAGAAGTATGTCAGGACAGAGTAGTATGGCGTTCTATCCTCTCTGCCATTGCTATATTCGCTAATCTCACTTTTGTATATTTATTTATTTATTTATAATTCCTTACATAAAGCCAAGATGATCAATCTTACGCTTCAGAGCTGTTCCCAGGTATTGCAGATGAATAATTGTAATATAAAACACTTTTTAATAAATATTTGATATGTATATGTACCACATTATCAAAAAAACTTGTTATGCCAAAAAGAATAACTGAAGATGATTACTAAATTCATAACTTCCATCGGTAGGTACTTGTATTTTACTTCAATTTGATGCCAAAGTTTGTAACATTAATTTCAGACGAATATTGAATTAAACAGCGGAACTAATACTGTACTTGTTAAAGTGTAATAAGTCTGATATCGGTGCACATTAAGCAAGCGAGCATTTCAATCAATCTAGAAATCTTTAATGACACATTCCTTGAGTAGTCATCACCAGGGAAATAAAGCCGCCCCACCCCATCTAGTCATTCGCCTACATTAAGTTAATTGGAAACGTATCACTCAGATCAAATGTATCGGAATATAGAAATAACTCGCTATTCCCTTGCGGTATGTCATAAACTTTTAGAAGAGTTATAACAGACAGTTTGCGGGTACAACATTAGTATGTAATAGCTGCCTTTAGCCTGTACACAAAACTTGCTCGAGCATTCTAGGGTTAAGTTTGTACTTATATATGTTTTTTAGCTTTCATTGGAAACAAACGAAAGCTTCACATAGGAAACTTGAAATTACATATTGAAAAGAGGGAAATCGGAGAACTTTCAATGGGAAATTAATTTAATCTAATTAAAAAAAGAAGCTTTTAAACAAATTAACCCACCTGTTAAATAAAGCTATAGGAAATATTATGCGTTTTCATTGTATTAATATTATGGTTTTAGATATTATTGATATCCCAACAGAGACAGAGAAACTCTGGAAACGAATGTGGGTAATCTAGGCGTTTACAAAGCTTATGGCTTATCATTGGCTGGGTTAAGTGGTTTTAATTTATCATTATAACTAAGTTTTCGGACAAACTTAAAAACCAACATTTTCTACGATTGTAAGAAATCTGAACACTTAGAAGGGCAAATCTTCGTGGGTTTTCTCGTTTTTATTCTCCTTTTTATCACCATCATACCATATCCGCTCCCTATGTGGAGCATATGGAATTCACAAACTGCCTCCAGGCCAAGCGATCGGCCGCTAGCTCCCGTGCATCCTCCCAAGTCAAGTCCACGTCCCGCAGCTCTGACGAGAGTGAAAAAGTTTTTTACGTATTACAAACTAAAATAGAGGATAAGAAAGAAGAAAAAAACGATTTTCCTTTTAATTGTGCTCAACGCAAAAAATAACTTTATTTTTACGCAATATTCATTTTTATAATGCTTTTTGGAAGTAAAAATCCAAAAATTTTGTTCTGCTGAATCATCAAAACACAAAATCGTTTCAACATTCACGTTTGAGTTTTACGTCCTTAAATAAAAATTCTTAATATGACCGCAAAGGTAAAATAAACAACCTTATATTTAATATTTTTCATGAAGAACCTTAAACCCTGTTTCATGGCAAACAACAACCGGATATTAATAGATACTAACATAATATTTTCAATTTATTCCTGAAACTTTCCATTAATGTTTTCCAAACGCAACACGTTTTTCCGTATTTAATTTCCATTAAAACCACCACTTAGATTGAAGCAAATTTGGCGAAAGCCCAAACCATACTCGCAATAACCAAGTAAATAAAAAGTAAAGCTTAGAACGGGAAGGAGAAAATAATTTTAATGTGTTCAGATTTACCAAACCTCTAAACTTTAACGTAGTAAAATTTTCTTTTGACTTTCAGAAGTCCTTGTAATTTAAGGCTCCCAAAAAGTTACGTTCATGCTGAAATTATTAAGCATTTGATTTATTGAGCGGGTGTAAACGTACACTTAAAGGAAACACGAAATTGGAAATTATAATGAATACTTTACTAGCTGTAATTATTTGTAAAAAATCACAATTTAATATCTTAATGTCCACCTCGTAGTGTAGCGGTAACGCGTTGGGCTGCCACGCATGAGATCGCGGGTTCGATTCCCTGTGGGGGTCAATAGAAAATATTTATTTGAAAATTATTTAAACATTAAAATATTTCATACGTGTATGACCTTGGACTGGTGCTGTTTATATTTTTTTAGTTATAAGCCATGTATTGTATATGGTTTGGCCAATGGGTTTGGTTTCTCAGGACGTTGCTGGTGACTTGGAACAAGTTGCCCCAGTAAATCCTTAATAATATTATTATTTTACTCCTATATTCCTTGTCCATACCGTCTTCTATCCACAAAACCAATTATTTATGGCACTTCGCGGGTACGCTTCAGCACCAGTCCTTGGACTGATTATCTAACCTTCATGTAATAAATTGCACTTGTTGTACTAATGCAGTGTCCTATGCACCTTTGCGCGTGGTTTAGGGAGGTAGTAGTCGTATTCAAATACGCAATGGTAATGCCAAATCTCATACACTATGACTTCAAAAAATAAGCTCTGAAAGGTTTTATAGGTTAGGTCAGATTATATGAATAAAACGTTTTCGGCCACTGAGTTTTTATTTTTAAACACAACTAGCTTCGGACATATCAGAACTGTCCATCTTCGGGTGTATATAGAAACTAAAACTAAATATGCAGAGAGATGTCTAACTGACAGGGGTGGGGGAGGAGCTTCGTGTATGCTAAGCTAAGTTTCTATTATCTAAATAATTTAATCATTTTCATTCTTTTCATTATAATATGTCATTCATTCATTTTTACGCCGATGCCGCTGTCTTCCTAGCGGATAGCGAAGAGTTACTGCAGTTCTTGGTTACAAAAGTTTACGATGTGTGCAAGGACAGTAATTTGCTAATGAATGTGCAAAAGTCGAATGTCATGGTTTTGAAAGAAATGTAAATATGACTAAATGAAAGATTGTAGTAAATGTTTAAAACTGGTCGAAGAATTTTTATATCTGGGAAGTATATTTACTAGAGATGGAAATATGGACAAGGATATTAAAAGGAGGGGTAGTGGCGGTAACAGGGTTAATGGTGCCTTAAAGTCTGTCGTAGCAATCTATCTCAAGAAAAATTTGCAGTTTATAATGGAGTCCTGGTATGTATACCACCTTAATGTATGGAAACGAAGCAAGGAGTTGGAAAAAAAGGACGACAGTAGATTGAATGCTGTTAAAATGCGATCTCGCAGGCGAACGTGTGGAAAAAACCACATATATGATGTGTGCCGTAATGTCAAAATTAGAGCAGAATGCAAGGCTGAGGTAAGCATTATCGACAAAATCAAGGAAGGTCTTTTACGATGGTTCGGTCATGTGAAGCGAATGAATGATGAAGTAATGGCCAAAAGGATTTACGATGCGAGTGTGTCTGGATGTAGAATTCGAGGAAGGCCGAGAAAAACATGGCATGATTAAGTACAATAAATACTTGAAAGTAGTCATGTGAAAAGTTGGAACAATCGACGTGCGTGCATTTGAAGATGTATGAATGTGTAGGAAGCAAGGCACGTGTGCCAGGACAGAGTGGTGTGGCATTCTATCCTCTCTACTTACCCCTTCGTGGAAATGGCGAGATGGTTAGTTAGTTAGTTACTATGTCATTCCGCAAGTTGTACAAATATCTTTGAAGAAAAAACTTTTAATACGCATATGGAATGGAATATTAGTGAGGCACATTGTTAGGAGAAGAATATCGCTTACGGCACTGAAAGTTTGGCGTTTTACCAGAATAATTATTTTTATTCTCACATTGTTCAAATTTTGCAACATTAACTGAATTTCACATGGCGTCGCGCGTCGTGGTATTTCCTCCGTTGAAAATTTTTCACATTTAAGACAAGCGTCTAGCTAATAGAGTGCAAGAATTACCCTGCATTAGGGGAAGCAATTATACCGGGGCGCTGCACCTGTTGGCGGTTAGGGGAGCATTGTTATACTCTAGTACCTGGAGGCAGTTTCCTTAGCACTCTGCTCTAGTATAGCCTTTAGTGCTCTGCCGGTATAGCCTTCACTACCCTTTCGCCTGTAGCAACCCCTTAACTCGGCAAAAGTCGCAAAATGGGGCTAATGGTTGAATTGTTCTGTTAAACGACTGACTGCTTAAGGGTTGAGCGTTGCTGAAACGCGTTCCTGTCTACATACGGTATTTAATTTATGTTAAAACGTAAATGTAGTTCTTATTTTTGATTGGATGGTTTTGCGAACCATCATTACTTGAAATTCACCACAATCTTTATAATTCTTGCGGATTAATTTTTACTTCAATATACCGGGGTTTTATTACTAAGAGCTTAGACGCTATCGTGACTGCTTCTACTACTCTCCCTTATCCGACCCCAATAGTGCATAGGGCACTGCATTGGTACAGCAAGTGCAGTGATTCTTAAAATGTTGTTACATAAAGTCAAGATGCTCAGTCGTACGCTTCAGCGCCAGTCCAAGATATCACATATGAAATTTTTATGTGAAAATATTAATTATAAAATCATATGCAAATAATGACTACTTCATTCTTAATTAGAACAGCATATATTAAAAGCTTGAGAAATGCCAACATAATTTTTTTTTTAAATTTAGTTTTTTAATTTGGTTTTGCTTTTATAATAATAATTATTATTATTACATGCACTTAATTCCAGCTCGATTGGGATGATAGTACAATTTACAACCGGCTATATAATGTAACAATAAATCAATACAAGATGTCATAAAAGAAAACAATATAAAATAAAGCAAAATATATACATAACATTTAAATACATTTTGAAATACCTATCAAAACTCAGTGATACCTATATATTATATTTAAAGTTAAAATATTTCGGGGTTTTTTACATCTAAATTGTCTATTTAGTCAAAAGGGCGTTTTAAAAGACAATAAATAATCATCATCATAATCATGCAATAGCCGCTCCCTCTGTGAAGCATATGGATCCCACAAACTGCCTCCAAGCCAAGCGATCGGATGCCAGTTCTCGCGCATCCTCCCATTTCGATCACGCATTTTTCTCATTCAATTAACATAAAATCCAACCTTGAACTATTTAAACACCGCATCCATTGTGTAATTGTGTCATTAGTGAAATCGTTGTGATCTGTTTTGTGTTTTTTTTTGCGTTATTTTGGTGAATTGCAGCCCAAAAGATCAATTCTTTTTCCAGTCTCCATAAGACCAAGGTAAGGGCAATATTTCTACCGGGTGTAGGTCTCCTGGTATCGCCTGGAAGCTGAGTCTTTCGTTCGGCCTCTTTCTCCGCCTGATTCATTTCTTAATTTCTTGCACGAATACAGCTTTCTTGTGTAAAATAATAATCGACAAAAATCGCGCTTCAGCTGCATCAGTATATATTTGAAAAAAATATAATAATTAAATTTGAACCATATTTTTTATTTATATAATATGTCAGTGTAAAAATTCTGTTATTGTACTATATTTAAGTATTTCCCCCTTTGAAAAATATCACAAATCCGTTGAAATGTCAATAAGTGTGTCAAAAAACACCTGGAATTTAAGAACATTGCTTTTAAGTTTTCCCCTAAGCGATCCTTTCAGATATATATTTGTCTGGCTGGAATCTAGAAGATTAAATGCGGATATACCGAGTTCCCAGAAATGTTCTTGAGGGCAAAAGAAATACTTAGGTGGTTTGTTGGTTGAATGAAGGGGAGACAGGAGAAATAAGCATGAAGACGTAAGATGGAAGAGAAGATATTTTAAATACCTCTCTTTAATTTGAACAGTTGCCTGTCTTCTAACCTTTAGTTATTTATTTTCCCTTTTGAAATTTATACCCTCGACTTGAAAAACACATTTAAGACGATTCAAAAGATAAGAATCATTTTATTCTGAAGCTTAAAGAGTCGAGCAAAATGTAGGTGTTTTTATTTATTTTCAGATGTGATCTTAATAACTTTGAAGGTTGAAGAGAGCTCGGGTAGGTACGTTTCTACGTCAAGTACTTTCCGTTGTTTTAATCGATTCTGATGCCGGAATTTCGGGGGAATTTAAGGTAAGAGGCTGAAAACGTTCGCTTATTATTACGGAATTCTTGGAATGTTTATCGTAAAAATTTAGTATATAAAATTTTCCTACTCTAAAAATATTTATTCTTGTTCAAACCTCCGCAGAACCTTTTTTAATACTCAAAATTTAATTGAGACAATGTAAAATCATAACATCTAATTTTACTATATTTTATTCTATTGCTTTTTACCTATGGGATTCACAGAATTTTTAGTATCGTTTTTTTAAACACGATTTTAAATACAATAAGAAGATTAAATTTTTTTTTCCTAGAAACGCGATTTATTGATGTCTTATTTTCGCAATTATTGTTTTCCGTGCCTTGTGGTGTAGTGGGGCGTTAGGCTACATGAGGTCGCGGGTTTGATTCCGGACCGACGAGGTTATTTGAAATATTTATTGCAATGTGGTTTTTATTTATTTATTTATTTGTTCCTAAAATAGTACATACCTAATTTTTTACGTATGTCCTAATATAAACACTTATTATTTTGTATAAATAGCAAAACCTTAAAAGTATTTATTTAATATTAATTGAGATATATTTTCTTAATCTAGACTTAAATAAAGACATTTTTTTTTTTTTTTTATCTCTTCTGGAATTTTTCATACATTTTCACTGCTCGGTGCATCAGAGAATTTTGAAACTTAAAATGATAGCCTCAGTCTATTTCTATTTCGAGTTTCATGGCCATGTTAATTTTGATTCTTTTTTTTGTCAACTCTCTTGAGGAATAACCGTTTATAATTTTATATACAAATACCATTACATTCATAAACATTAATTGTGAAACTGTCATTATATTTGTTTCTTTTAAAATGGATCTTATCCTGGTTTATCTATTTCTTTGTAATATTATTGGTATGCCTTGTTTTGTAGCACCGTTAGCTTGTAAACAACATTTTGAGTGTGTCGAAATACTTGTAGACAAAAACTGGATTTCACCCATTACGGGCTAATAATTACAATTTTACATCTCAGCAATCATAAAGGTTTCTGCTAAAATGCTTAGCAATTTTCTCAATCGATGACAGAGAGTGTTCACATGTGAAGCGTCGCGCCACTTTACTAAATATTGGCAGATATGGATATCATGAAATGGGGAATGTTTTAATACATCAAGTGGCCACTTAACCCAGCCAATGAGATGTCATAAGCCCTGTGAACGCCTAGATATCCATATTCCCTTCCAAACTTCTCTTCACTGTTGAGATGTCAAATTGCCGTTAGTTTGTTTTTATCTTCTTCAGTGGCTAAAAATAAAATACTACTGCAGTAATTTATATGGGGCACAATGATCGCATTATATATCAATCTGCAGGAATCCGCATTAATAAATCTTCGAATAATAAATCTGGAACATGTGATATAAGAAAAGTCTACCAAATTATCAAAATTCACTACCTTTGTGAATAAGAAAAGGATTCACTGCACTTGCGGATAAGGAAAAGCAGCAGTTGCAGTAGCCGTGGTATGCAGTGTACCTAATAAAATTTTTAGGCTTTTTGATTTTGCCTACTTTAAAAAATGATTATTGACTTTAATTTGACATAAACTTAGTCAAATTTAAAATTCCAAGGCACGGCTTTGCAAGAGAGTGTATTACGAAGTATGTAACACCTTGTGTTAATCATGTTAAGGGCCTTAACACGCGCAATCCTTCGCTTACTTTATCACTAACCGCAAACCTTAAAGTTACAGAACTCTTAACAAGACAGACACCAACTTGGTTTCCTAAATGTTAATTTGTGTAAATGAGGTTCCAAGGTGTTTGCACTTACGTACTTGTGACATTTACGTATAACAAACATACTAAACCGTAAAACGCACACATAAAAAGCCTACAAACCTATGTGCCCAAAGACTTGTCACGTATATTCTTTACGTTATTTGTATTCTAATTTATAATTTTTTTATATTTTTAATTAAAAATCAGTATCATTTACCTTACTTTTTATTTTATAAAGGATATAATAGGCTAGTATGCAAGTTACTAAAATACCAATATCAAATTATTATCATTACATAAATTTAAAAAAATTAAAAATTTCCCGCAATACGACAGAAAAAAATATTTAAAAATTACTAGAAAACATTTAATAAATAGTAATTCACCATTTACGTGAAATCTTAGTATACCGATGCAAAATATGTAAATTTGATACTACATATTGGTAAACCTACGTAATTAAACATTTTATTTTATTAACTCAATGTTTGTAGCACTCACTTTGTAGTTTTTCATTTTATTTTATTTTTTTATTTACGGAAAAACAACAGTCTTAATTAGTACATTTTTCAAGATAATTGCAATATGTGTGTATAAATCCAATTACAGCTTTTTACAAATATGAAACGAATGCTAAGTTATACAACTTTTATTAGAAATAAGAAAATTTAAAATTAGAAAAGAATAACATTTAAAAAAAAAAGAGATGCACTGCAGGGAAGGTAAGGGACGGTTAGGTTAGGGAAAAGGGAGAAGGATGGGAAAGATATTATTAATATTTAACATAATTATTATTTTTGTATAAATAAATGCATGTAATATCACTTTACAACTTCAAACAGTTTCTTTTTATATGTTTTAAGTTTATATTCAACAATATCTAAGTGGGGGCATTAAAATCTTAACATTTTTAAAATGTTACATACACTTACCAACATTTTTATGTGTACTAGTTTCAAGGAGTAAGCCATCTCTTCGTCAAGGTAATTTGTAATGGATACTAACAGATAATTACTTCCAAAAATAGATACGTCTTGCCAAATTATCCCTGTTTTATACAGTGAATGATCCTTACCGCCTCTGATGGATAACCACTTGTCCAATTAGTATTAATAACATCTGCCTGGCTTTACTACAGCCGTGAAATACATTCTGTAATGGGGTTGCTAGGAAAAGTGAAGAAAATCATTATTGTCTTTGTCGCTATGTAATCTCTCTCACTAACTACCACGCGGGACTTATAGGACTCTGTCATGACAAAATACAGTATCTTGAAACTGGATTCAGCAAAGCTAGTACTTACGAATAAGATTTACTTACATACATGGTCTAAGTAAATTTGCATTTCACGTTGGAGAATAGACGACAAAAAACGATCGCCAAATCCATGATTCATCTCTGCCTTTTTGGCCGCCATCTTCACGACAACCTGCCAAAAGATGGAAAGTCAATAATGATTAAGTATCGACATCTTTAAGAACAGTTTAATCTCCGCATCCCAATGATACCTACATAAGTGTTTACTACAACTCGGCTCTTATAATGAGAAAATCCATATAATATTTCATTGATACAGGCCACAGAATTTTTGTATTCTTCCAAAATAGAATTGCGAATCACATATTACAATACAACAATACATTCATTTGTAGTGACGAAAATAAATAATTTGTCGAAAAATCGGGTATAAAATCACCAATTCAAATCATTTCCAGAGTTAACATTTAAAAAATTGTTACATTTCAACTTCAGCAATGGCCAATAAAAAATTGAATTTGGGAATATTCGTGGTTTTATGATTTTTAAATCACATTTTCAAGGTTTACAAAGCACATATCACCAGAGCACTCGAAATCTTTTTTGTACCGAAAGGCTCCGTAAGGGAAGTGTTAAATTAAGATCAACTCACACCAACAGGTTTAATGAAGGAATTACCGTTGTGCATTGTATACATAATATTTAAAAAATGTAACACTTATTTTGCAAGTTATTTTACTTATTTATTGTAATATTGGGTTGCTGAATAAATTTCCTTTTATATACCGCTCCTACTACTACTGTTTTTCTTTATACGCGCCTTATGGCGCAAAGGGCACTGTATTGGTACATCAATTACAGTGAATTTCGATCACATGATACATAAGGCAAGATTATCAGTCTTACCTTTCAAAACCAGTCCAAGGTATCACAAAATAATTAATATATTTTTATTTAAAAATCACGTTCAAATGAATATTTTTATAATTTGACCACTTTGGGAATCAAACCCACGATCTCATGCATGGTAGCACAACGCGCATACCATTACACCTACATGCAAGGCCAAATGTATTTATTAGGTTTTATTTTAATAGTTTATGTTTCCAAAAACCGCTGTGGCCTCACTTATGGTGCATTGTTATGACACAGGCGGGGTGGCAGAGGGCAGGATTAGGGTGAATAAAATATTAACTTATAAGCAAGGAAGGGGTGGTCCCGACTAATTTAAAAGCCGGAGTAAAATTTCGGAGGAGATAATTCCACCCTACAACGGATTAGCGTTGCCTGATGATAATTTGTGAGGAGAGTGTTGATAAACGCGGGAAAGGATGGAATGTCTCCCATTGTTCGGGTCATCGAAAACATCCTACGCAAATATCTTGAAATTCCAATTATTTTACGTTGTGAGTTTGACAGATGAAAAATGTTTTCTTTGTAAGAAACATCGTTCTTGAAATTTAGTCAAATTTATAATTATAGATGTTTTCATTTGGTCAAGAAACTTTTCTAAGAATGTTTTTAATTTCAATTCAGCAAAACGTATTTTTCATTGTGTTTCTTCTTGCAATCGTACTTACCATTTTAAGAAAAACATGGAATTTGATAGAGGAATTTAAAAAAAGGTAAATAATTTTCTATTCTTTTTTGGATCTTTTAAGATTAAATCTTATATTGCTTTTTTAATGATTTGTTTAAACTTTAAACGGGGGGGACCCAATAGTGGCATTGCCGTCTCCGAGTCTAGATATCCCCGGTTTGAATCCACACTCGACCACGACTTGATTCCTAATTTTCAAGCACAAGCCGCATAGGTTTTACTAAAAATAGTATTTGATCATTTAAATTTGTGCAAATATATAAGATTGCATGGATTTTTTTTTGTTGCAAATGTTAATTAGTTATTGTACTTGAATACATTTCAATTTCGGGCATTTATGAACTGGGTTGTGGTCAGTGGTAGATTCGAGGACTCTGGATTAGAATCTCGGGGTTAAAATCCCACTCCAGCACAACCTGTTTTCTGTTTTCTCGCACACTTATCTCGTTTTAAAGCAGCCCCAAAATTAGAGATATTTGAGTATGTCATAAGAACTCAAATGTTTATTTTTGATTCCAAACCAATTTATTTTAAAACTTTATTTTAGTACTTACTTTATAATTATGCTATTCTGAGAATATTTTTAGCAGGTGATGGTTAGTATTAACATGTCTGGTGTAACACGATTAACCCACCTCTAAAGAAATATTCCACCCGTGCATAGAATGACGTAAATTCATTCTAACTTAGCTTCATTCAAAAATGGAAAACTTTCCCTTAGTATTCAGATAATTGCACTTCTTCATGAATACCCACTTATATACTGAGCGAAATATCCGGGTTTAAAAATACCCCTTTCAAAAAACTTGACACCCCAAAGTCTGAAAGTGAACTGCTGTTCATAAAGCTTACGGGAAAGTATGATTTTATATTTGAACTCCCTCGACAGAGCGGATTTTAAGTTGTTGTGGGGTACGAAATTCTTGAAGAATTTCACCACCTTGCACATATTTACCACTTCACAGGGGGTAGCCTGAAACCACTTTAGGGTTGGGTTGTCAACCTTTGAAGATGAAGTCTGACAAGGGGTGGTTTTGACATAAATATCTGGGGAATGGTCATTTAAAATTTTAACACCTTGGATTTTTATGTATTTGATAATGCGCAATAAACCAGACATTTCATCCAACAGAGATTTCGTTCAAAAAATACTTATACTAATTAAGACATTTTTTTTTCATTTGTTTCCGTTATCAGCACATAACAACACAGTGTGCCACAACAGAGTGGTGTGGCGTTCTATCCTCCATATCTAACCCTTTAGGGAAATAGAACGATGCTGAGTTAGTTAGGCGTTTACAGGGCTTATGACCTGTCATTGGCTGGGTTGAGTAGCTTGATGTATTACAACATTCCTTATTCCGCCCATCATCTAATAACCACATATGACAAATTCCGAAAAGTTCTATATATATTGAATTTGTGCAGAACTTTCCACATTGAGTTTGTTTTTCGACAATTTTCAACATTTTTTCTCTTTGGTGACACCTGTTGAGAAGATTGTTAAGAATTTTTGGCAATCAATCTTTATTGGTGTAGGTAAAACTCTACCGAGCTTTTATTACTTACTAGAAGACGCCTGAAGATGTCTCTCCAATTTTTGTTTGCTTTATATTTTTATAACCAGTAAATTTTTTTAACAACATTTTGAATGTATACAAATACTTGTAGACAAATTACTGGATTATACCCATGCTGGGCTGATATCAGCGCCTAGATAACCCACATTCGTTTCCAGAGTTTCTCTGTCTCTGTTGGGATATCAATAATATCTGATATCAGCCCAGCATGGGTATAATCCAGGAATTTGTCTACAAGTATTTGTATACATTCAAAATGTTGTTAAAAACATATTTTTTTTATTATTTGTATCTCATAGGAGGAATAAAATGTATTAAAAAATAAATCCTTCCGATACCTTTAAATACACTATGAAAATGTTCATTATTTAGTTCATCGTAACCGTAATAAGTCGTCATTTTATTACTATGTTCATTTTTTCTTTCTCTTATCAGAGGTACTAAGGTAATAATAAAGTATATTTTTACAAAAGGTATAATGTGAAACAGTTAAGCGCTTACGGACCTAATATTACATTGTTTTATGTAATAGGAAACTTCCCGTTTGCGTTTGTGAGAAGTTTTTTAATTAAGTTTCCATCATCAGAGACTTGTGGTGGTTGTATGAAAGGGAAAAGTTCTACGGATGATATTAATAATTTTTAATAATCGGCAAAATATTATCTATACAATATAAAAAGGTTTCTGCAGTTGTTGATACTTAAAATATGATAAAAGTTAGTGGAGGTATTTAGTAAATGGTATAATCGTATCACATCAAGAAAAAATACGCACCTAGGCTTAGACGCTGGACTCACGATACGAAGGTAATAAAAATTAAGTTTGTTTTTTTAAACCCGGATGTCTCTCTATAATTAGGCCCCCTGGGTTGTTGGGGTGATTAAATAAAATTAAATATTTGCTAGTAAAAATAAAATTTAATTCAAAATACGTTTTTTTTTTTTTTATTTATCTGAAAAAAAAAATATATACTAGAATAATGACAAAAAAAATTGGCAATTTTTTTCATTTTCAAATTTCATTATGTACCGAATTGCTGGGGACAAAAGATCATCGCCAAGGACGCTAAAGGTCTTAATTAACTTTTTGACCTTGTGAAGTTAATCTTATTGTCGATATACAACAATCTTGTTTCTCATTTCTGGCCTTTTTCTCTTGATGACTGCGGGAGTTTTAAACGAGGTTATAAAATATGCTAAAGGACAGTAATTCGACCATAATATCCGAAAACGAATCCATAAAAAAACACAACAAAATAAATATTAAAACTTATCCAATTTGTGGCTGGAAAACATTTTCCACTAATACGAATGAATTTTTTTACTTCCTCAGAAAATAAAACAATGTTTACACCGCAGTAATTTCACCAAGTTCATAAAGCAAGGAACAAACAGCGAGATTCTTGCCAAAAGAGCGGTAAAAAGAATATTATTTTCAGAATAAACAAACTTCTTGAACAGGATTAATAAAATTTAAATAACATTTGCAAAGTGCTTGTTTTTTGCAGTTATTTAAGAAATAACCTTTGTACATTTTAAAAGTTTTTTTACACTTAAAAAAATATTCGGCCGAAATTCGGATATCAAACTAACTTTCTGGTCGTAAAACATAAATCATTAAGTTGAACTTGTACTGTATTTATGTGTGTATAATACAAATGTACATAGGTACAATGTACCAACGAAAAAACACATTATTAACCAAAGAAGGAAGAAAATTTCAAAATTAAAATTCATAATAATATATGTTTTTACATCAATTGTATATTTTTTATTTATTTTTTAATAAATATTACCGTTTCTCGCTACTGACCACTGACGACTGGACAATATCTTACTTCAGATAAACCGGTTTTCTTATTTAAAGGTTTAAATTTATATTCATTGATTCCATGTTTGCACTGTTGCAATTTTTTTATTAAATAGCATTATTAATTCCCAATTGGTATATTCTAACTATTGGCTCTTAATATACCAGAGCACATTCCATCACAGTCCATCTTGTACGAGTATAGACATATGTGTATTTAAGTGTACCTAAGGAGTTTGTACCGTGTCGCAGTCGCGCAATATATGCGATTAAGTGTGAGGACTTTGAACCATGTCGCAGTCGGGCTTTGGAATCACTGGGTACCACGAGGTTCGTAGTTGAACTGTATCGCGGAAACTTATTTTATTTTACATTGTTATAAAATAAAATTATTCGAGAAATACAGCAAACTGATTAAAGACACTGAAATGCGTCTTCTGAAAAACGATGATTTAAATTCTGGCGGCCTCCGTAGCGTAATAGCTATGATGCTAGTCTCACGATATGGAAGTTCCGGGCTCGATTCCCGGTGAGAATACAAAAAAAAATTCAAAGTGATTTTTCTCAAGCCTGGGTGTTTGTGACGTTGTCCCCCTATGTAATTGGGCGTCCTCCTGGCCTGTTGAGGTGGTTAAATAAATAAATAATTAAATATGTGACATTTTGGCTCTCAGATACATATCATTTTTGTACGCAATGGACCTTGTTCGTAGACCAAATAAACAAAGAAACCTCAAAATGAATGAAATTGATATTAGAAGCACTTATTTTTGTAGTTATTCATTATAAACTATTTAAATTAACCTTGAAAAAGAGACACGCGTTGCCTCAAACCGGTCGGGAGCTTTATTTATAAAAAGTAGCTAAAAAGAAAGTGTTTCATTTAAATAGTTCACAAAATGTATATTTATAACACACGATTCAACTTGAAACATCCTTCAAAATATTGCAAATGGCGCCTTGGAGCGGAAGTGTGAAGCAAAGTAAGTTCCTAAAGATGTTGAGTTCCTAACTTCTTAAAGGTGAGATTGGTGCATACCGCAAAGTTGCATTGTTACCAGAGAGCTCCTTGTTTTGGTGCTATGAGTCTAATATCCATCCAAGATAAACAGAATGATCTTGTAAAAGGTAATCTAACTTCATCTCAGTACAACTTATCTAACTTTGATTAAGATAATTAATCTGCAGGTGTTCTAATTGATTGTGATACTTTAGACCTGTGCAATTGAGCCTCTACGGTGACAAAAACATAAATGACGGATAAATATAATCAATTTTGATATGTTTATGCGTATTTCGAAATCGTGTCATACACAATAATGGAAAATATATTTCGTTTATCCATTTTTATGTTCCGTCAGTAATACATTGCCTTGGCCACATTGTTGTACTTTTTGTGTTTGTTTCTAATATTTCATTTATTGAAATTGATGTTATATTTTTTTCTACTTATAACAATTACAAGGGTTAATTTAAAATTTTAAAACATATACGTTATAGGTACCCGTGAAGACGTATTATTTTAACCTACCTACATTCTTCCCCTTTCAGAAATATTTGGAGGGTTGAAATTTAAAGCCAAGTACGATATTTTCCATCGATCTGGGGGAGAAATAAATTAGGCAATTGTTCTGAATATCCGCCATCTTATCTCCTCACCCTAACTCTATAGATAATACACTCGTCAAGTGACAGGTCTTCGGAGATATTCCTTCCAACCCATAACCCCTTCCTACCTTTAATGAACAGTGGCGGGCGGTGAAATAGTAAACTACCGATAAAAATATCAATCAAGATGAAAATTGTAAAATGCTTTTTCTATTAGCGATATATGGTAGCGGAACGTGAGCTTTTAATCTGTCAGATGAAAACATGTTCCACGTCTGGGAGAGGAAAGTAGCTACTCCGGAAAATATTATATACATATGTTCCAGGACAGGCGGGGATACTGACCACTATACTACCAAGAATACGCGAACATAATCGTAAATTCATCAGTATTTTCTTCACACTAACAATCTTAAAATCACGGTTAAGCTTGTTGAAAAAATCGGTAGAGTTGGCTGGACTAAAAAAAGACTCAATAGTCTTTAAAGCAGTCTAGGGAAAGGGTGGGGCTTTCATGTATATGTTCCAGGAAATGACAACAAACCAGGATACTCTGAAAGTAAGCCGTCATAGTGGATTGGCAAGTCCGACGAATGCCTCCTAATTACGTTGAAATAATTTCCTAAGAGAGCTACACCAAGAGGTTGACCGAGGAGATAGTGAGACAATATTGTTAAAAAAGAAGCCCGTTAAGAAGGGGTTGTCCCTCAAAGAAAAGTAGCATCAAGAAAAACATCAATTACCTACTAACTCAAAATATGTACCTATGTATATTTTAAAAGAATTTTTAAACATCAGGCTTCTGAATAGATGTCTCAGAAAAATATTTTGTGTGCGGACTTTGTAAGGAACATAAAGCTGAGGCAACAGACACAGCAACCTTTGGTATCTATCATCAATCCGGCGAAGGCAGTTTGGCTGGCTGAGCCTAGGCAATATACTACGTACGCCTCCCTGAGCTGAACCGTGCTTGCCTATTTTACAAGGCATCAGGTTTTTGGCGTCCTTGACGTCCGCTGCTGAAAATCATCGGCAGTAAGTTGCGTCAGAGCTGCAGAACGTGAGCCCGAGTTGAGAGGATACATAGGAACTGGCGGCTGACTGCTTGCCTTGGAGGCGAATATATGTATGGGGGTCCGCAGTCACATCTCTGGACCATTTGACAACTTTTTTTTTAAATATTTGTTTATGGACAGCCAACAGACATACACTTATATTAATTTCTAAAATAAGGTCCACTTATAGGCTATCTCTTAACTATCTAAAAAGATTAAAACATTCATATAAGTACTCACTAATTATTGTTGCAAAGTACCCTTCACATTAATAGAGTCTGGTCAGGATATTTTTATATTAGCGAATAAATTTTAAGATAAGACCTATTAACCGTGTTGGTGTTGTTGCTGTTGTGCGTTAATTATTAACGTATTTTTTATTTTTTTAATTTTGTATTTGTAGTGGGTACTATTATAAAGTAAATGATCCCAAAATTTATTGCTGTGTTTTTTTACTAAGGGGGTCCTTGAAAATTGTGCTTGATTTCTTAGGGGTCCGCGACTGAAAAAGGTTGGGAAACGCTGCTCTAGTGGATATGGTATGATTAATTATTTTTGAATTTTAATTGAAGTAGATAATGCAAAAGTACGCCTCTGCTTGTAACCTCTCCAATCCTTCACCAGCCCACCACCATTCCCCTCAAATTTTCTGCTTCCCAGAAACTCTACCTTTTGTCGAATTTAGTGGTTAATGTACATTTTCAAGAAACATAATTATTCTTATCAATTGAATAATACAATATTAGTAAAAGTTTCAAGAAATGTAACGCAGAAATAACGGTTGGTTTTTATATAACTTCTCGGAATAATTAAGGCTGTAACCATTATTTCTCAAAAAACGTAGCAAAAACATCTAAGTTATTATTATCAATGTGCCATGTACGTTAGCCCTTAGCATAGCTATTTTCTACTCCACACGTTACGAATAAATTTTGCTGAAATTACAAATTCCGTTATTCATTCAAGCAATGGTTTTAAATGAAAATATCAAACGGGTATTTAAATTACCTAATTAACTAAAGTTTTCTTAAGTAATCTTTAAATTATTCAAAAAACTCCAATATTGATAAAGAAATTCGAGCTTTAATGCAGACATGATTTTGAAAAAATTTGTTCACGATGATCGATTAATTTTAGGAATCAAATTATGAGGTGAAAAAAGCATTATCTACATTATGTTTATGTAGAAAAATAATGAGTTCTTTAGATTTTGATGATAAAGCTTTTATAAAAAAAAGTTGGTTCTGTGAGTATTAAAAAAATATGAGCTCTTACTTTTGGGATTACACTCGTACATAAAAATAAACCAAGCGTTGATAAAAATAAAAAAATGTTGGTTCCTATACGTGGTGTAACAAAACTCGATGTACAAGCGGGTAACCAGTGAATCTACATCATATTTGGAGTCGATTTTGTAGAATATCTTTTTTTTTTACACATAGTTTTCGAGAAAATCAAGCACGATATCCATGAAGAAAACATTTTTTTTTTAAACTCATTTAAATGAGAATTTATGCAATTTCACATATGAAAGCAATTATAAGAGTTTAAAAAAAATTCTAGCTCAAATCAAAAAGTCATTCAATATTACACATTCGACTCCAAATATGATGTAGATTCACCAGTTTTCGGGTTGTGCTACGAGTTTTGTTACTTCCATGTATAGATATTAGATTTTTTGGTTCACTGAAACTGCTTTGTTCAATTTTATATTTGTAAAAAAATATGTATCAATTTTTTTCTCGATTTTAAATCACTCATCATAATACAACAGTTTATTTCATTAGAATTGAATGAAAGTACCTATATTAAGCCACTCCATACAAACGGAGTAAAACCGAAGAAGCTTAACCACGGGTTTATTCAGTTCTGACTAACGATTACTGTTATTAGCAACACAAAGAAATATGTTAAATGACATTTGACATCTCAACACAGACAGACAATAAGTTTGGAAGAGAATATGGATATACGGCTGTAACGAGTTGGTACTTTAATAGAGATGACCGACTTGTCGGCTGTTTACTTTATTCGTATCTCTTTGCTTGAAAATAGGGTGATTGAAATGAAATCTATATTAATAGTTTTTATTATAGATTCAGCTTGACAGTTTTAAAATATAATCTAGGAACTCTTTCAGTTTTTAAATATAATTTATTTTTATTTATTTATTTGACTTTTTGTACAAATATTTGTGTACATTGGCGGGTTTATTGCCCAAATTGGCAATTTCTTCCAACCAACCAATATAAGAACGTAGTGCGGGTATTTATCGTAAGCGCAGTAACAGATCTTCAATTTTTTCACCCTTTATCATTCTTTTCATCCTCCCTATTAGTACACACACACACACTATCACACTCAATGTCTACCTAGGATAGAAGGGAGGTAAAACAGGAATAAAATTTAAGGAAGAGATAGGAAATGTTTTTTCAGCCGTTTTTTAAAAGATGTGACTGATTCGGCTTCCTTAATAGCAATTGGGAGTTGATTCCATAGTCGAGCCGCATGCACTGTAAAAGACTTGGAGTAGAAGGAGGAACTATGGGCAGGTATCAGGAGTGTAAATATAATCAAGGCACTTTTTAAATATAATCTAGGCAGTTCATAATGGAGTTCTGGTACTAACTCTTATGTATGGTAGTGAAGCGTGGTGTTGGAAAAAGAAGGACGAAAGTAGATTGAATGCAGTTGAAATGCGATCTCTTAAGCGAATGTGTGGTAAGACTGTGTATGATAGGTGTACAAATGTCGAAATTAGAGCAGAGTGCAAGGCTGAGATAAGCATTACCTATAAACAAAATTAAGAAAGGACTTTTACGATGGTTCGGTCATGTAGAGAGAATGGATGATGAAATAACGGCTAAAAAAATATACGATGTGACTGTGCCTGGATGTAGAAATCGAGGAAGGCCGAGAAAGACATGGCATGATCAAGTAAAACAAGTGCTTGAAAGGGGGCATGTAAGAAGTCGGAATAATCGACGTGCGTGCATGAGAAGATGTATTAATGTGGAGGAAGCAAGAGAAGTGTGCCAGGACAGAGTGGTGTGGCGTTCTATCCTCTCTGCCTACTCCTTCGGGGAAATGGCGTGATGGTTAGTTAGTTAGTTAGTTAACTCTTTCTTTGGTACTGAATTTTTATTTTAAAAGCACGCCGACTTGTGCGTAAACAAGAACAATACTAGAAAAAATGCAAAAGTAAATAAAAACCTGTTTTGACATGATCGCGCATCAAATGCGAGAGACTCAGCTGTAAACGAAGTGCCACAAACATTGCCGATGCCACACGAACTCCACCGAAAGTATTGATCGGCTAGTTGGCCATTGTCGGCCTTATAATTTCTCCAATGTTTTTCTGGTCACCTGTATTATATAATTCTACAAAAAAAAATTGATTCCACAGTCTACACTAGACGAATATAAATCCAATTTTAAATAAAATAGGGTCAAAATATCTATTGTACTTACAAAATGTCGCCAGCCACGTAGTGTAGCGGTAGTACTTCGGACTGCCATGCATAAGATCACCGGTTTGGTTCCCGATGAGGGTAAATATGGAATATATTGTTGAATGTATGAATGTACACATAAAAACATTTCATAAAAATAATAAAAATTGTAAAATTAGTCCTCGGCACGGGTTACCCCAGTGAAGACAAATTTAGTATTTTAAATTTGTACTTGAAAATAAAGCTAGTATATTAAAAATTTCTTTTATAAACAGGGATAACATTAAAAAAATCATAGAAATATGTGATACCTTGGGATGGTTCTGAAGCGTAAGACCGATAATTTTACCTTCATGTAACATGATCAAGATTCACTTCACTTAGTGTACCTATACAGTGCCCTATGCGGATAACGGAGAGTAGTAATAGTAATAGTACTAGTACTTTAGATCTTTTTTAGAACCTTTTTCTTTTTGTTAGTCGCTTGAAAAAGAAAATTTGGGATATTAAAAAAATCTTTCGGTTAGGGAATACACATAAAATGGCTTTAATAGTTGGCTTTTAGACTAAGAGGCATGGCTTCACCATCAGCTTTATGGTGCTTGTATCTCGACTTTGTAGAAAAGCGAACAAACTCGTATTACTACGTGTATTTAAGTAATGCTTCAAAGTTTCCTACGAAGTTTGGAATTTTAAAAGCATAAACCAAATGGTACAATTTGGAAACTCAAATTGTTGCTCAGGTCGTTTATTGTTGGAAGTTTATCAGTCAAAATACTTACTTATTTTGATGACTTACTGTATTTTAAAGTAATGAATAAAAATTATATTATAATTCATAATATCTCTACTGGTTACTTCTAAGCAGGTACAATATTTACCAAGTCTGCTAGAAATATTTTCCTTATAACTTTATCAATTAAATATACTATGCAAGTTGTTCATAACGAAGTTTATTGATGATTTCCATGTTACTTCACTGTGGTGTACTAGTAAACGCGTTGGGCTATCATCCATGAGGTTGCGGATTGATTCCCGACGGGTTCAATATGCGATATTAACTTTTATGTAGTTTATAAAATAAACATTATTTATAAGTGAAATCTTGGACTGGCGTAATAAAGCAATTTTCTCTAAGACCATGGGTTAAATAAAAATAAAAAAATCTACAAAATTGACTCCAAATTTTATGTAGATTCACTGGTTTCCTGCTTGTACATCGAGTTTTGCTAACCATGTGTAATATTAAGTTATTAGAGAATCTAGAATTTCATGTATTATGTAATTAGTGGATTTTTCCTTAAATGTTTACAAGATACAGGCTTTTTTAAAGACTTCATTATCCCAAAATAATCAGTAAATTCATTATCGCAGTAATTTCATCATCGCTAATCAGTAAATTCATTATCGCTGTAAAACCTATTTTGCGCACAGCGCGCGTTATTATTTAACCATTAACTTCGATACTTGATAAATTATAATGGGTTTACGGGATTAATAATCCCGGGACCCTTGACTGTTCAGGATCGCATAATTCCCGGGATATTTATGCACAAGTAAGTGAACACGGCTGGTTGAAGGGTCCACAAGGGAGTGGTTGAAAGTAGGAAACAGGGATGCTAAAGAGCAACTATTATATATTATAATAATTCAGCATTCCTTAGATGTTTTTGTTTAACTTTTTTTAATCTCTTTTTGTAAGTAGTGTTATAGTCGATACCAATATTAATTTTCTGATAAACACTTAGATAGACTTTCACAGTCGTTGTTCATTCTATATATATATTTTTTTGTATTTTTGTTATTTTTTTTTTGTTTTTATTGTTTTTCTTTTTGTTTAGTTTTTGTTTTATTTTTATTTTTATATACTGTAGAACCTTATGTTAGTTTTATAAGGACTACTGTAAAATGATTTTTTAAATAAATTAAAAAATTAAAAAATTATATACTTAACTTTGTGGGTGGTGACTTGAAAGTGTGGATTTAAGAATGATAACGCTTAAATTAATAATATAACACATCCACATAAAAGCATATTTGTACATATTACATATTTAATATGTTAAAGACAACTTTTTCTTGAATTATATAATATCCCTCACACCCCTAGCCGTAAGGTCTACAGGGAGGTGGAATTCCCAGTTTTACGGTCGCGTTCATCGCCGACTACATTTATTGGCTAACCTTGTGACTCTGGTGGGAATACAGGCGATTGTATGTAGCAACCACCCCCTTACGACGTAGAACTGATGCCTTGCTGAAATACTTACTTGGCTGATATAGTCACTCTCTAGTCATGGCTCTGTAAAATAGTATTTGACGTCACTATTCATGTTGAGATCTGGCTCCCTAAAGAACGAAACTACGAACTTCCAGCCACTTGAGAAGATAGAAGAATACCGTATTATTTTACACACATAACGAACTTATCGATGGCTTTTTTATATAAGGAGACATCTCAAAATGCAAATTTCATGAGGACATCGTAATCAAAGATTTAAAATAGTACATAAAGAATTTATATCAAAATAGGCTAAATTGGCCGTTCATAATGGAGTTCTGGTACTAACTCTTATGTATGGTAGTGAAGCGTGGTGTTGGAAAGGACGAAAGTAGATTGAATGCAGTTAAAATACGATCTCTTAAGCGAATGTGTGGTAATACTGTGTATGATAGGTGTACAAATGTCGAAATTAGAGCAGAGTGCAAGGCTGAGATAAGCATTATCGACAAAATTAAGAAAGGTCTTTTACGATGGTTCGGTCATATAGAGCGAATGGATGATGAAAGAACGGCTAAAAAAATATATGATGCGACTGTGCCTGGATGTAGAAATCGAGGAAGGCCGAGAAAGACATGGCATGATCAAGTAAAACAAGTGCTTGAAAATGGGCATGTAAGTAATTTGTCATGTGTGGTTATCAGATGATGGGCGGAATGGGGAATGTTGTGATACATCAAGTGGCCACTTAACCCAGCCAATAATCCACATTCGTTTCCTGAGTTTCTCTGTCTCTGTTGGGATATCAATAATATTTGAATTATTTTCGGTTTAATCACACGCAAAGTACAATAAAATTGATGAGGGTATAATAAGTTAGGTACTAGTATACTCCTACATTCGATTTTTAGTCTCAGTATAGAAATAAACCATCGGCATCGTTCCTTTTTCTCCTTCTTAAAAATGATAACTTGTATACTATGGGAATTCAGTAAATAATGTTAGTTTGGCTATAAATTTATTTTGCAAAAATAGTTCTTCCTGTTTTGATAAACATTTATGTTTTCAGAGTTGTAAAACTAAAAGAACAAAATAAAATATTTCTGTTCTTAAATTTAAGATGTTTTCGACTTTTGTTACAAATTTACTTTGGGAACTAAAATCAGAACATTAAATACAATGTGTTCGCTAGACTAGTATATTCGTTTCTCTGTAGAGTTGTATTATATCGCCAAATGGGTTTCAATACAAATATATTGAGAAATAAAAATAAACTGTCATGTAGATTTTACGATTTTCCTGGTTTCATTTCCTCTTCTTCTACCAGGGGAAATTGGATGCAGATACTGTAACTATTCTTGCATTGAGTAGAGTAGAACCTTTGCACTCGAACCCGCAGCGAGATGGTCTGGTCTAGGAAAAAAGGCCTTAACACACAAGGAACTTTAGATGTTACTACATCATTTCTATAAAGGTTAAATAATTTTAGGCAATTGTTACTTTTGCGTTTAAAATTTTATCGAATTTGCCTCCTTTTTACCTTTTTAAATACCGTATTGACTACTATCTTTATATTTTTCAAAAAGATGCTACGTCATTTTAGAGTAAGTTATTGTTAATTTCATGCGTTATTTAAATGCTTAAAATAAAATTATTCGAAAACTTTATTCTTTAAAAATACGTTTGTTTTGTTTAAATCAATTCGGGTTATTACAAGTTTTTTTTTTTTTTTTTAAATAAATAAATTATATCATTCCGTTTCACAGCTTATATTTGCTTTAGTAAGAAGTCAGCTTAAATATAACTCGGTCATTTGGTCTTACAGGGCTCACGTAAAGAACATTGAAAGAGTCCAACATAAGTTTTTGCGCTTTATTAATTTTAAATTAAATATTCCCATTGTAAACATAAATTATAACTTTTTAAATAACTTTTTGAATATACAAACACTAGAAAATAAAAGAATATTAAATGATTTTTTCTTTCTGTTCAAAGTATTAAAATCTATGTTTGATTGTTGTCAACTAACAAATTTAATCAGTTTACGAGTGCCTGGTCGAGTTACCCGTAGTAATGCACTATTTTACTGTAGCCAATCATCAACCAATTACAGTGCTAACTCGCCGATACGTAGAATGCACGCACTGGCTAATAAGTACACTAACAATATTGCTGTTTTCAACACCAATTTAGTGCATTTTTAGGAACAGTGTCTGGATGCCATCTCTGGTGGAAATGAATAGCTACCTACTGTGCAATCATTTAAAAATGTCTATGTAAAAAGCCCTATGGGCGTAAAAATAATACAATTTATTAATTAATAAAAACAAATTCACAGCCATCGTCCACTAAAACCACTCAAACCTAGATGACCAATATGCAATAAAATAATGTCATCATGAAATGCATCCAAACCAAATGAACAAATACTGAGTTTTTCCATAATGTACTTGTTCATGTAACTAAAATAACTGCTATTATAGATTGTTAAGACACCACTATTTTTTAAGACAACTGCAACATTGTACCGGTCAAAACGAACCTTCTTACGAAAGCGAGCAAGCTAGTAAGTACGCTATCGTTTCTCATGCTAAGCCTCCAGACTAGAACCTCTGATATTACTTCCCCTGACGTTCGTGGCAGGTGTTTCTATTTACTTTCCTTCTCAATACAAATATCCACTGTTTGGAGCTGTTTCAGGCGAGAATATATTTCTTTGTGGCCTGATTGAAGTACGTTCCGGATAGACTGTATTGTCTATGCTCGTGCATTTATTTATCTTATTGTATTTTTAAGAAAGTCACAGAAAAAACTTTTCTCAGGAAAAAAAAATACACAAAATTTTGAGCATGCATTTACACAAGATTTCGCTCATGACGTGCATTATTAATTCGATGAACTGCAAGTTGCTTAAAAAAGATCTAAATTGAAAAATAGTACAATTTGACATCTCAACAGAGATGAGAAGTTTGGAAGAGAATATGGATATCTAGGCGTTTACAAGGCTTATGACCATTGTCATTGGCTGGGTTAAGTGGCCACTTGATGTATTACAACATTTCCCATTTCACCTAGTATTTGATATCCATTTCTGCCAATATACAGTAAAATGGCGCGACGCTTCACATGTGAACTCTCTGTCATCCATTGAGAAAATTGCATTTTAGTGAGCTTCTTACCGAATAACATCACCTGTTAGGAAAAGCCTGAAGATGACTCTTCAATTTGTAATGCTTATAACTTTTACCAGCTAATTTTTATAAACAACATTTTGAGTGTGTCCAAATACTTGTAGACAAAAACTGGATTTCACCCATTACGGGCTAATAATTACAATTTGACATCTCCATATTCCCTTCCAAACTTCTCATCTCTGTTATGATGTCAAATTGTAATTATTAGCCCGTAATGGGTGAAATCCAGTTTTTGTCTACAAGTATTTGGACACACTAAAAATGTTGTTTTGAAAAATAGTAAATCATAATTCTACATCTCAACAGAGACGAGAAGTTTTGGAAGGAAACATGGATATCTAGGCGTTTACAGGGCTTATGACCTTAGGACTTATGTCTACAAGTGTTTTGACACACTCTAAATGTTGTTTATGAAAAAAAGTAACTTAAACACACAGGAAAACAAACACTGTTACGTAATTGGGTTCTTTCCGATATTTTATTTTTGATTTCATAACATTGATTGAAAAATTACAATATCAAGGGATTTTTTTTAAATATTTACGATGTCGTATGAATTTTCTAGCGCGGTTTGAAATAGCACTTTTTCAAATCGCTCGCAAAATCCTCCATTTAGCGCGCATGCTGTGTGACGTCAAAGCTATATAGGCGCTCACTACGGAATGAATTTCACGCCTTTCACGGTGGACGGGAATGACGTCATTAGCCAATAACGGGCGTTAAAAGTCACTCGTAATTTCGAGTTTTTAAAACATATATAAAGGAAAACAACATTTTTGATCATTGTGTTTTATATCGTTGGAATTGTAAAAATATACTTTAAATATTTATAACGTTTTCAAGGATATTCATGCTATCGGGAAGAACCCTATTGTGAAAATGCGTAGTCTTTACTACCTTCCATAAACGTTACGCTGAAAAAATGAAAGTAATAAATGTCCCATCAGTTTGTATATTGCCTTAACAGCGGTTTGTTGTTTGTTATTTATGCGAGATAATGAATTTTGATGAGGTTTTACATAATGAACAAGACTCCCCGTTCCCTTATTCGGAGTCCTTTGTGGTTTCTTGCCAAAATGAACCTCTTGTTCTGAAGTAATTAGTATTCGTTGCACCGCGGTTAAAATAAGTCAGAACTCAAATTAATGTTTGATAGTTTAGCCGCTGCATGAATCTGGCTGTGCATTTTGAATAAACTGTTTGGCAAAACCACTGATATAGGGTTTCCATGAACATTTATTAGTTTACTTACCTAATAAGTTTAAATAACACGATGCAAATTCTGTGGAGTTGCAGTAGTTTTTAAATATAGTTCTGGATATTTTTACTTAATTTGACCCATTTACTCAAACTCAATCGTCAAACATGTTCAATATAATATGCTATATGGTAAAGTTTCGTGATAAAAGTTCGTTGTAATTTGAATTAACAAATCAAGGATGCGGTTTGCCTGGTGGTCGAGGAAAGCCAAGAATGACATGGCATGATCAAGTATAACAAATACTTGAAAGTTATCATGTGAAAAATTAGAATAATCATGAAAAAGCCTGCATGAAAAAGCGTGATAGTTAGTTGATACATTAATCTACTAATATTTTGTACACCAATAACCACTTTCACCTCTTCCGCGGCATCGTCATTGTGAATGAGGAATTCCGGCCCGACCCGGAATTAAATTTTAAAAATGTTTTCGTGTAGACGCGAATATTTTTTTAAAAAAAGTCGGATGAAATATCTCAATAATGTACCCAAAAATAAATAATCAATGACGTCACTCCTTGTATCTAAGCGTAGTGTTTTCGGTTTCCGTTTTTAAGCCCCCGTAGCCACATTTCAAGAAAGTGTACCGCGTTCCATGGCATTTTAATATGGAATACAATCTGAATACAATCTACATACTAGCTTCTATCGCAAAACAAAATGGCCGCCATTCAGTCTCCCTAGAACAGCTGTTAACAGTATATCTGACAGTTGAGTTGACGGTATATTATCTGTGCTCCGGCCGTCCGTCCCGCGTCAATTTGCATAGAATTTTGTCAGTTTTGTTATTGGCTGGAGAAATATCACCTACCATCAGCCACCCGTTTTATGACGTCACTCCTGCAAAAATGACGCACTAAGTACGTAGTAGTATTTGGCGCAGTATTTGATATATGGAACTTTAAAAATTGCATCTTCATTAAAAACACTACAAAAAAAAATACAAAAAATATTTGGCTTAGTTAAACAGTACGCTCATAGAAAAAAAATTATTTAACAAACACCTTTTATAACAATAACCGCAGTGCGTGTGCTTCTGTCATCGTATTATATTATTATATACGAGTGCTATTTTCGGTATTCTATATTGTGTCAAAATTTAACTTATCTTACATAAATCAAGTTTATTTATATAAAGTCTTTTCCAAATGCTCTGAAAATTGATTCGAACAATCTGATGTGGTTTCATTACTGAGATAATAGTTTCAGTGCAACTGGAACGATTTAGTAACGATTAGGTTACGTGCAACGGTTGAGAAATCCGTTAGTACCCCGTTACAAGCCATTACTGAGCAGAATGGGGAGGCTACAGTCGGATACCTGAGAGCTTCTGCTAAGGAAACTGGCGTGAGTGCTCCGAATTCGCGAGTTCATTAAATTCACCATAGGTACCTACTGATTAATAGTTTCAACAAAAATATCTGTTTATTTTTAGTGAATTTCTAAACAGATAAAAATGTTTGGGAATGAAACAACATTTTTGAAATGAATACCAATACTTGTAGACAAATTACTGGATTATACCCATGCTGTGCTGATATCAGATATTATTGATATCCCAACAGAGACAAAGAAACTCTGGAAACGAATGTGGGTTATCTAGGTGTTTACAGGGCTTATGACCTGTCATTGGCTGGGTTAAGTGGCCACTTGACGTACTACAACATTCCCCATTCCGCCCATCATCTGATAACCATATACGACAAATTTTGGAACTACTGAATATTGAAATCGTCTTTGTTGTTCCGTTTTACAGAATTTTTCTATGCCGGTGTCATCTGTTGAGAAGATTGCAAAGCATTTTTTTTAATTTGGCAATCATTTTTTTATTAGTGTAGGTAAGGCCCTACCTCAAAATGCTTTGCAATCTTCTCAACAGTTGACACCAGCATAAAAAACTCTGTAAAACGGAACGACGAAGACGACTTCAATATTTAGTAGTTCCAAAATTTGTCATATATGGTTTTCAAATGATGGGCGGAATGGGGAATGTTGTAGTACGTCAAGTGGCCACTTAACCCAGCCAATGACAGGTCATAAGCCCTGTAAACACCTAGATAACCAGCATTCGTTTCCAGAGTTTCTCTGTCTCTGTTGGGATATCAATAATATAGTATATGGTTCGTTGGTTGTAGTGGTAGCGAGTTGAGCTACCTTGCATGAGGTCGCGGAATCGATGCCGTTGATAATCGGTCCTATAATTGGCTTGACTAAGAACCCACATGATGTTTTACAACGTTTTCCGTTTGCCATCGAAAATATCCAAATGAAAAGATGAATATTTAAAATTTAAACAATATTTGAATTACGTATTATCAAATTAAGATAATTAATATTTTATTACAATCATGCTTTAAACCATGCTACTGTTGCTACTTCCCTTTATCCGCACCCAATGGTACGTAGAGCACTGCATCGGTACACCAAGTGAATCTCATTAAGTACTCATTAACAATCAATTAGTTATTTAAAATAAAATTCATGTCTAAAAACTACTTAAGTGTCTTTTCCATAATATTAAAATACACAAATATGTTAAAACATGATGTCTACACGAGATATTTCTCAATCTAAGATCTAACTACGCGGCATCAGTCAATTTACATTTCTACGTCAAAACTTAATGGAATTTCCTTGTTCATACTAGAAATAATTATACGTATCACTCCGAACTTCCTATTCTGATATTAAGAATACTGCCTTCCAGACAAACAGAAAACAGATGTCAGAAATGTCGTCAGAACTATTTTTTTATATAAATTCAATCAGATGTTGAAGCTTTCAATTAAATTTCAATTTCAATTAACAGTGTTGGTATGGGTAGTATTATGTACATATATACACATAAAGTTTTTATTTTCATAATTAAATATCCGCTACTTGTATAAAACGAATGGATTCCACAAACTACTCCCTACTTAAGCGATTGACTGCTAGCTCTGTCCGTTTTCCCACATTAGGTTGATATCCCGTAGTTCTTATGTAAACTTCTAATGGATTGTTAACTGTGCACTTCATAAAAGTTTGGGACGGATCCACTTGTCTTTCAACCAATGATGTTTATCATTCAAAATAAGTTAAAGTATGTTTGTAGCGCGTTATAAATTTCCAATAAACCTTTCTAATATGCTCACCAAAGGCGGAAACACACTTCCATGTTCTTTTTTTTGTGAATGCAGATACATGAAAGATTCCAATCAATCATTCTGTGAAAAATTTAAGACTGTTCTTTTATATATATTACATGTCATGCGTATAATATATATTAATTATCGTTCACAAACCTATTTATAAAAATATAAAAATAGAGCTTCCGTGCGTTAACATTGAATAAAACGGTGCTTATTCAAACATCGATACACTTTCCTCTTGTTAAATCATTAGTCTGGTTATTTATTCCTACGGTATTTTTAATCTTATAGAAAAAACATTATTTCTACGCTCGAACAGGTCAGCATTTTGAACAGAAATTTAAAATACCTTCTCAAAGTCCGATATCTCTTCTCTGGTCCATTGGCTATCCCTAATTCAAAGGGTCCATGGAAAGGGGAAAAAGGCTTTCATTTCTAACGGCCTCAGCTCGGTTGGAGGGTTTTTCAGTTGATCATTTTCGACAAAGGATTATCTACCCTAAGGGTTGTGTGCATTGAAAATCGGACGGCGCGAAAAGTATACCGCCAAATGCTACCGATATTATATATTTCCCGAGTGTGTAATGTATGTGTAATGAAAAAAGGCATAAGCTAGGATGAAAAATTGCTGGATTAAAGTAAAGGTACACTCTATTCCGGAATGAGGGATGCCTTTCTAGAATTCAGTTAACCCTATTTTACAGGCGGCCGACTTTCTTTTGTATGGGTTTTTAGGACATATTGCGGTAAACTTAGAGGGTTTTAACTGGTGTATTTGCCTTTTTACTGCAGTGGTTAGGAAGCTTTACAGACTCTTATTTTCACTATCCTTTGCCAACTAATGTATTTTTTACTAAACAAATGCGTTTCGAGATTCTCAGAATACTGTAATATGTTATTTTTAATGGATTCAGACAACTTTTCTTTCAAGTATGATTTCATGGTATGTTCAAATATTAATGCAAAAATTTACTAGGTAATAGTAACGTTTCTGGAATTTTTTAACAAAAATATTTTAACATTTTTAGGAAATTGGCTTATTACGTTTTGAAAAATACGTGTTGGAAGTTAAAAGTAGGCACCTGTTTTAGCAGAACGAGATTCGGAATATTTTTTTAAGTGTAATCTGTAATCTGGTCACGCTTTTTAGTACTGGAAAAAAGGAGACAAGAATCACAAATAAAACATTCAACATGCTGGTGTTTATTTAGGTTATCTTTCTGCTTGTAAAATCAATTACAATTTTATGTATTCCCTTATAGTCCTGGCTCCATAAATTAGATTTGGGCCAACGTGATTTAGGGGTACTCGCGGTCCGCTGAATTTATGGCCAACTCGCTGAAAGGTCGGAACATATTCAGTTCACGCACCGAGAGAACAGCCCTTCACGTGAGGGCCGCAGCGAGTACACTTTTATAAAGGGCCCACTCATCAATCACTTCTAACGAATTAATTCGAACGAGGTGAAAAAATTAGGACTTTGATTTTATTATTCAAATTAGTATCACCTTTCAACATCAAAATTAAAAATACCTTTTGGATGAATAATTTTTTTTTATTATACAATATGGAACATCAGCATAACAGATTTTTTCCATGAAATTATAATAGGGAGATTTAAGGCTTTCGCTCAAATAATAAATCTAAACATTTCGATTTTGAATCTGCCTTTAAATATTTGAAATCTACTTTATTAACTCAAGGAATGTAAGAATATTAAATAATTGTAAAAAATATAGGAAAGTATTTTTTTACCATTAAAATATGAATTTCTATTTACCTATGTAATTGTATCAAAATACAAGAAACAAGTTTTGATGAAGTGGGAAATGAACTTAAAGATTCTAAGCCATACATAATCCATGTTACTCTTTTTCCTTACTCTATCTTGTAAAAACTAGGAAAATCATGAACTTTTTCAAAGCTGCCCCGTAATTGAAATGCTTCTTCTTATTTTAAAGAGTATAGCAGTTCATAATGGAGTTCTGGTACCAACCCTTATGTATGGTAGTGAAGCGTGGTGTTGGAAAAAGAAGGATGAAAGTAGATTGAATGCAGTTGAAATTCGATCTCTCAGGCGAATGTGTGGTAAGACTATGTATGATAGGTGTACAAATGTCGAAATTAGAGCAAAGTGCAAGGCTGAGATAAGCACTAGCGACAAAATTAAGAAAGGTCTTTTTACGATGGTTCGGTCATGTAGAGCGAATGGATGATGAAAGAACGGCTAAAAAAATATATGATGCGACTGTGCCTGGATGAAGAAATCGAGGAAGGCCGAGAAAGACATGGCATGATCAAGTAAAACAAGTGCTTGAAAGTGGAATAAGAAGTCGGAATGATCGACGTGCGTGCATGAGAAGATGTATGAATGTGGAGGAAGCAAGAGAATTGTGCCAGGACAGAGTGGTGTGGCGTTCTATCCTCTCTGTCTACCCCTTCGGGGAAATGGCGTGATGGTTAGTTAGTTAGTTAGTAATTAAATATACCTATATGTTTTTCGTTTAGCTTTCACCTGGATTAAGATATTATCAAGATACATTGTACTTTGTGTCTTAATGCAGCACCCTACGCACCATTCAGTGTGGAAATATAAAGAAGAAAGAAAGCTCCAACTGATTATCTTATGTTACAATTTCTCACTTTTACATTGTTAAATCAGTTAAAAATGTTTATTGTTACTTCTCCACGAATCCGCAATAAAAGAGAGTCACGAACCGTGAACACATTGTTTATTACAGTTTAATCTCTTGAACCCTTTGAGTTTGGTGTTGCCCTCCTGTAATTCTCCCTTCTACTTCTACTTTCCCTTATCCGCAGCCAATGGTGAAGAGGGCACTGCATCGGTACACCAAGTGCAGTGTATCTTGATTATTTTATTACATAAAGGTAAGACGATGCGCTTAAGTACCAGTCCAATAAAATATTTTTATGAAAAATATATGTAAATAAATATTTCATGTTGAACCCCTACGGAAATCGAACCCGCGACCTCATGAGGCAGACAATTCTCCCTACAGAGATGTTATCGGAATACCCACAGTTTGTGAGCCAATATAACGGTCAAGTGACAATTTACCAAACGCTTTATAGGTACGTCATGTAGACCCTTATAATTGGAGTTAGGTGGTGGCCCAGTGGTAGCCTCGCGAACTTTTACTTTTCAAACTTAACGAGCTTTTTACGATTTCTAAAATTCTTCAATCAAATCCTCTCTCTACCGCGACTTTTTATCTATTTTCAAGCACAAACTTCTTAGTTTTTATTGAAAATTGTAATTGCAAATCAAAATAAACGTAAAATATACTAAATATTTTTAACAACATTTTGAATGTATACAAATACTTGTAGAAAAATAACTGGATTATACCCATGCTGGGCTGATATCAGATATTATTAATATCCCAACAGAGACAGAGAAACTCTGGAAACGAATGTGGATTATCTAGGCGCTTACAATGCGGAACGACGAAGACGAGTTCATATATATATAGAAAATTGTATAGTAGTAAAATTTGTCATATATGGTTATCAGATGATGGGCGGAATGAGGAATGTTGTAGTACATCAAGTGGCCACATAACCCAGCCAATGACAGGTCATAAGCCCTATAAACGCCTAGATAATCCACTTTCGTTTCCAGAGTTTCTCTGTCTCTGTTTGGGATATATCAATATAATATACTAAATATAATCATGAAATATGTAAGTATTCGTTGGCAATTAGTGTCAAATCTTCGGCACCAGGATTTGAATTTTCAACGAATTTTAAAGCTGAGTCGTGTTGGCATTTGTATGATGAGTTTTTGCTAGAGTGACCGACTAATGAGCTCAATTCAAATCGCATATTTGCAACTCGCCAATTATGTTGTTCGGATATAAGTATATTGTATAAGTTGATCTGCAAACATCATAATTATAATCAAGTATTATGATGTTTATTCTTCTCGCTTTCAGGGGATGCTTTTTAGCAAGAAATCTTCTATTCAATCCTTTTTCTGATTATCCTGATAACTTATTCCGATTCCCTAAGTTTTTTCGCTTCATTAATGTGCATGAAAAACGTGCCTACTGGTACCCCTGCTACTGCATCTCATTCGCCAACGAGTCGCTAATCTCCCAGACCATGCGGTTTATATTATTTTGTCCATTATATCGCGAGAATAGTCTACGATAATCAAAGGCCTTAACACATGCGCTTGCCTATTTTAACAAGGCCTCAGGATCTCGCGTCCGTTCCTGGTCGTCAATTGTTCGGCAAATGCGTCAGAGCTGCGGGAATGTACTGCCAGGACTTGGCACGGGAGCTGGCGGCCGAGAGCCAATTTTCAATGCGTAAGTAGTGGACATAAATAAAGAGCTATCGAAAAAATAATACAGAACGCGTTTCGCTATTATACTCGTCCTTCGAGTCAGATAAAATCGGCTAAAATCCAAATCAAGCAAAACATTTCTTTATATTCACAAATAACCATTATGAAAGAACGGATGTTTAATTGTTTGCTATTAAATGTTTATTATTTTTTACGCAAACAATAAGCTTGGTAAACAAAATGAATAAAGGTTTTTGTTTTTTGTTTAAATATACATAATCTAAGTCTAGACTCTACACTTATCATCAAATAAAAAGTGTTTGCCTTTTTTTTAATACGAATAACACGAAATTTGAAATTTATTAAGACGTCATATAAACAAACATTAAAAAAACATTAAGAAGTAACAGCAACCCTTGGTATCTACTGTCATCCGGCGAAGGCGTTTCGGCTGGCTAGGCCATATACTACGTATGCCTCCCGAGAGCCATAAAAGGAAGTAGTTCGGGCCTAACCATGCTTGCCTATTTTACAAGGCATCAGGTTCTCGGCGTCAATTCGTCGGCAGTTTGCGTCAGAGCTGCGGGACGTGTACTTGACTTGGGAGGATGCACGGGAGCTGGCGGCCGATCGCTTGGCCTGGAGTGCCGTGTCAGTATGCAAGTACTAACTCTGCATTTTTTGAAAAACCAATATAATATTTTTTTTCTCCGCATGAAATAAATGTTAATGATTTTCATGCTTCATTGGGATCGAAAGCAATTTTTTTTTATCTGAAACCATTTGTTGAAACGTCACCAAAATTGACTCTCACTGAAGCGCAAAACTGATCATCTTGCCTTCGTGTAAAAAATTATCAAGATTTGCTGCACTTCGTAAAACCAATGCAGTTACCCATGCACCACGGTGAGCGAGATATGTAAACGAAGGAAAAGATGAACTTGGTTAAGTACGTAGGGATGTTTGTTATTTAATTTTATTTTATATGCAATTATTTTATTTGTACATTTATAAATAAAAATAATAGCGTTAAGGTCAGGCTCCTTCTTTAATCTGTTATATACTACAGTTATATAGATAATAACGTTATATAGATAATAAGAATATTAAACAGTGATGACCAATTATCAAAAGACTACTTGTAATAAAAAAAAATCATGTAAATACAATTAATTAAATTTAAAAACAAATTGAATTAGTCAGACATCTAATGTTTTAAATATCTACTTAGTAAGAGGAAATTAAACAGATTTTTTTTTCCTTTTAACACTTCGCTTGTTAAGGTTACTGTGTTGTAACCCTGGACAGTGTTGGGGGGGGGATGAGGAGCGGTCCAGGGTGGAGGCAGTTTACTGGTGGTTGCTCGTACGAATAATAAAAACACCATTCAAATGTGTACACGCGTAATAAAACTTGATTCAACGCCTGACTTCAGCGCCGATATGCAAATTGCTGAAATATTACATACATTTGGAGATATGATCCTCAAATAATATCATGAATGAAGTAGTATCTCTCTGGGTATTATTCTTGGTCTTTCTTTTATCTGTATCGTTTATAATTTATGAGAATGGCGTGTTTTTATATTTTCTGAGATTTTCCGGCTTATCGTTTACTGGATTTTTTTACTACAAATGACATCCTATACTTTTTATTTGTAGAACAAATTTCATGTTTAATATACGGTTTTTATTTATAATTATCCACGATAGAATAAACTTGACTCCAACTCGTAAGCCTTGCTGTAAAAATAAAATAATATTTTTTTTGTACTATTATTTTTGACTGAGAAAAATATCCGATTATTTTATAATATAACCTTGAATCTCAGCTCGTGGAAATATAACTAAAAGCACAAAAATCAAAAAATTAAACAACAAACTATTTAAGTGAAAAAACTTTTTTTTAACTACTTTTTATTAATCTAACTCCCGACCGGTTTCGAGGCAACACGTGTCTCTTTATCAAGGGTACAAGAATGAATGAAATTGGATAATGAATTTGTGTCAGTGCATATGTTCAATGGTCTGGTCTATTGTCTGTTTAAGGTTGAGAGATGAATGGATGGGTGGGTGAAAACAAAGTTTTTTCATTTAAATAGTTTATGATGAATAACTACAAAGTTAATGCTTCTAACATAAATTTCACATTAAGCTATGTTTATTTAACAAATCTTCTGTCTGATAAAATTGTTTGTATTTTAGTACATTTTTATTTAGCTGTAAAAAAATCATGCAGCTAATAATACCTTGTTTTTTAAATATTTTATTACTTAAAAAATATTTATCATGTTTTTACACTAATACTTATTCGTATCTCCCTACAAAATTCAACCAATGTGAATTATTTAAATTTGGAAGCAATCGTAAGATTACTTAACGCGGTGGCTTAATCCTAGTCGAAACGTACTTTTAAGCTCATTCCGTCGATTTTCAGAACAATACCTGTACCGTTTCCTACCTGTGCCGATTTGAGAAACAAAAAGTTCCCTTTTTTGTCGTTTCTATTCCAACGGGAAGCGGTTGGGCTATTTTTACGAATGCCTACACTAAAAAATACTTGTTGAAAGTTTACGGTAGATTATCACTACCCGGAACGTATCGGTTCGGTTTTTTATAAACTTTTTGGAAACTTTCATATAGGAACTCCAACGTACCGATAGAAAATAAATAAAAAAGAAGGAAAATGTCTGGGTTGTTTGTTTTTGACCAAAACTCCTGCTGCCAGAGTGGTTCGAGTCTGTTATTGTAAATATAGATACCAACATTATATTTGAATTTCTCTCGAGATCATCTATTATATATGTCAGTTTTATTAATACATTCTCTCAACTGTCAATTTTTTATTATTAAAATAATGGGTTTTAATAATTGAAATTATACGTGATACGTGAAAAATAACGAAAAATGTATGACTACTTACTACTCTGCACCCGATTGTGCATAGAGCACTGCATTGGTAAACCAAGTGCAGTGTATCTTGATCATTTTATTACACGAAGGTAGTATGATCAGTCTTACGCTTCAGTACCAGCGCAAATTATCACACATGAAAATCACGTACATTTCATTTCATTAATTTTTCTTACTAAGTAGGCAGAGAGGATATAACGCCACACCATTCTGTCCTGTCACGCTTCCCTTACTTCCTCAACATTCATACAACTTCTCCAAATTATTATTTTTGCATATTTGTTACATTTTTTTAATGTGGGAGTTACATTTATTTTTTACCTTGCTTAATATATTTTTTTTTTTTTAGTTAAAAGAAATCTATGCAATCTTATGATATTTGCGCATATTTCAATTTGTAAATACTATTTTCAATAAAGCCTAAGCGGCTTGTGCTTGAAAATAGGAATCGAGTCGCGTCGAAGTGGGGATTCGAACCGACGATCTCTGGACTCAGAGACCGCGACGCTACCCACTGGGGCACCACCCGTTCAAATATGTACAAGGTTTTTATTTCATCAAGTGGATTTTCTATCATCGACTGTTCTAATTGATTTTTTATATAATGCGTTGGGATCAGGCGCGATACATCTGGTGTGGACCAAAGGGAACTTCTCTATATTTGTTATATTATTTGATCATAGCAAATGAAAATTAAATGTTATGGCATTGAAGTCTAATTACTGCATTAAATTTTTAATAGTTACGTATGTAAACAATAAATTATTACCTATTCAATATTAAAATGTTTTTATTGATTTTGGCATTTATAAATTCAATTTATTTATTTGTTCTTAAAATAGTACATACCTAATTTTTTACGTATGTCCTGATATAAAACACTTTTTATTTTGTGCAAATAGCAAAACCTTAAACATAATTATTTTATATTAATTGAGATATATTTTCTTAATCTAGATTTAAATAAAGACACTTTTTTTTTTTTTTTTTTCACATTCATCACATTTTATTTCAATAATCATATTCATGAAAATTTTAAACACATTTCCAATTTACGTGTTTAATATGCGTAGTTTCATTGAATGGTGTAATTAAATTTCATTAAAAATGCGCAGATGCCCTTTTGGACCAAGCAAAGCAGAATAATCGTAAAAAGTTCAAAAGCTCTTAAATTTCCGCTGTTTATTTCAAAACGAAAAATAAATTCCAACTTGGAATGGAATATATAATATTTCCGTGGAGTATTCGTAGCACACGTGGGCGTGGGTGGCTGGTAATGCGACAGCCCACTTCTCTATTGCAACACAGACTGTGCCAACAATTAGGGAGTTTTTTATTAAAGTTCAGACTCGAGCTTTTTTCATTCGTGGTTAATTTAAGTTTCACAGAGGCCACCGGAAGTAGAAGGATTACACTTATAACACTATGCTGATCCAAAACCTCACTGTTATTTTATCATTTAATTACTTTTACGAGAAACGTATTTAATAGTGAATTTTAATATTAAACACTTGAAAGTGGCCATGTGAAAAGTCGGAATAATCAACGTGCGTGCATTCGAAGATGTTTGAATGTGGGGGAAGCAAGGGATGTTTGCCAGGACAGAGTGGTCTGGCGTTTTATCATCTCTGCCTAGCCCTTCGGAAATGGCGTGATGGTTAGTTAGTTAGTTAATTTGCTTAAAAACGTTTTAAATATTATTCTTCTTAAGTCGCCACGTTCGCTCCTATGTGGAGCATATGAAGTCAAACCACCTAATGCCTTCTCAGACACTTATTCTCTTCTCAGACAAGCGAGCATTCTGAACATTAGTGAGGTTTTAAAATATACCTAATAAAATATGTTATTTCACAAAAGGGTAATGTTTCTACCCAAAAATTAATCTACTATTGTACAATCTTTTCTACAAAATCTCTTTTATTTGGTTCACCTAAGTGCGCATAGGCCACTGAATAAAGTTTTAAAAAAATTGACTTGATTTTTTTTTACATGTTTTAGGTAAAATTTTCATTGTTGAGTTATTGTACTTGTCTAAGGTAACGTGCAATCCAAGTTTGAACCGAGTTATGGTCTTGTGGTAGATTCGCAGATTCCAGATTGGAACAATTTGGTTCAAGTCCCGCTCCACCACAACTTCTTTCCTGCTTTCTGGCACAGTTATTTCGGACTTTTTGAAATCAGTACCAAAATTGAAGTATTTAAGTTTTTTACAACTCTAATGGTTCTTTTAAAAAAAATGTGTTAAAAACCATTTCATTAAATATTTTGTTATTTGAATGCCCCAAAGGGGCGAAATAGCTGTCTTAACGTAAAATTTATCCATAGAACTGAAAATTACGTTTTGTTTTTAACAGAAATTATTCATTCTACGAGTAGATGCCAACTAAATCAATAGAAATTTATCATCGCTCATATGGATTAATATCCACCTAATTAAATATATGAAATTGCATTTCTGAGTAATAAAAAATCATCCCTCATTTAATCAACAATTAATCATTGGGTGGCATTTTGATGACCTGCGGTCGTATTCAGTGTGGAACGATGATACGTGTCGTGCCACCAAGTTCTACATAGTCGACCCTTCGGGGCGTGCGCAAGGGAAAATTCCCAAATAAACAAGTAATAACTACCGAGTGACAAGAAAACTTACACAACTTCGCTAAGTGGACGCTTCAACTTTATATTAATGTACCTAGGCTTAAGTGGCACTTAATAGGAAGCCGTAATTAATATTCTAAATACGTGTGACCTAGACTAGGGTTAAAATTATAATTATAGTGTTAACTTTAATTGAAAGCCACTTATTGAAATAAAAAGGACGGTTTTCAATTTTACAAATATTTTTTGTCATTAAATATGTACTAATTATATACGTTAGATTGTATCAGTTTAATTTTTAGTAAATTTTTAAGTGGCGGTGTTGATACTTATATAGCATTTCGTTTTTTAGGTTGTCTATTTTCGTGTATTCTTTCTGGGTTCGTTAGTTGTTAGGTTCTAGAAATCTAGAATGTGCGGAATAGCTGAAACGTTAAATTTTATAGTTCCTATTTCCAATAAAAATACTTAATATTATTAGAATGTAATTTACGAATTTCGTTTCATCTTTTGCTAAGGCAATTTTCTGTGATTTTACTAAATCATTTTTATTTCTAATTATCTGATATGTACCTGTTATTGTAAATCTTAAATGGCCGGATGTGGATTGCATTACCCCCCTAACTGAACTGGAATAAACTGTTTATTATTATTTAAGTAGGATATTAACTTTTAATCATATTTACGCGTATCCTTTAGGTTTTGGCGGAAAAATCAAATTGAAAATAAAATGTGTATGAATGGCAAAATAAGTACCTAGGTATGTATATTTTAATTTTTTTTGTACTAAGCCATTATTTATTTAAATTTTTTCCAATTGTTATGTTTTATTTCAAACAAATTAATTATTATTCTCTTACTACAATTTTTCTTTCAATCATGATGAAGGAAAGCATTTTTTTAACAGTACAACTTAGTTTTTTAAAATCCAATAATTCAATTTCAAATAGTAAATCAGTTTAAATAATGGTCCTCTCAATATTGTGAAAAATCTCTTTGTTCACACCCATTTAAAAATTCTCGACATTTTAACTCGGAAATCCAATCACTCTTCTCCGTCTGATGAACTAATTCAATAAACAAAACTAAATGTAATACCAAGGACTAAATAATCCCATCTGTCGTGCGCTGAGAGGAATTTGGAATGAAAACCTGTTTTGAAAATGACGGGAACAAAAAAATAAGATATATTATTATGGTACCAATTTTAAGGTTCATTATTTTTTTCGCGCCCTTTAAAATCATTTTATTGCTTCTCGAATAGAAATTACGACATTTTTAATACTTTTAATTTATACTGTTCGCTATTTTGTCTATTTTTGCCAACTCAAAAAAATTATTAAAATAGGGTGAGCAATAATAATATTACAATTTTTAATTTTGCCAGATTTTTTTGTCCTGGCACACTTTTCTTGCTTCCACATTTATACATCTTCTCATGCACGCACGTCGATTATTCCGACTTCTTGCATGCCCACTTTCAAGCACTTGTTTTACTTGATCATGCCATGTTTTTCTCGGCCTTCCTTGATTTCTACATCCAGGTACAATCATCCATTCGCTCTACATGACCGAACCATCGCATCGTAAAAGACCTTTCTTAATTTTGTCTATATGGTATATCTAGTAGGTTCTAGTAGGATATCTAGTAGGTTTGAGTAAATAATACAATTATGTTTTTCATTTAAAAAATAATAATTATTTGAATTGTATAGTGGTAGAGAGGAGAATGAAATATTATATTTAGATATCGGCTTAACTTAATTTTAGAAGAGTCTTAGTACATGAACCCAGAGGTTTTCATTACTTGACATCAGGCTCAAACATCCTTGTTGTAGAGTTACCTCAGTCTCGTGTGAGCTAATTCAGTCCAGTATTAACATTCTAGTCTCAATTTTACCTGGCAATTCGTTTAGTGAAAGTGTACGAGACGAGGCTGGTGTCAAATAGCACGCCTTGTTGTGTTTTAGTTTGGGAACAAACTGATTATTCAATTAGCCCCAGCACCTGCCCTGGCGCCTACTGGAGTAGCCGGACCATGTTACTCTGCACTATACTACCCCAAACTTTTGTCAAACCAACATTCGGGGTAGTTACGTTTGTGGCTAAGGGTGCTCGCCCTCATATATATAATACACTTATTATATACATGCTTAATGTCTCTCATAGACATGATTTAGTCTACAAAATTAATTGAATAATAGGTTTGTAAATAAGTGAGTTTAAGAGTAGGTAAGTAATTCCAGAATTCTGTACATTCGGTATATTAATTTAAGGTTAGTAATTTATTATCTAAAGTTGGTATTATTTTACTTGCATTATTTAATGTTAGGACCTCTAGCGTGGGTACAATGACGGTTTATTTGGAAACTACTACTACTTTCCCTTATCCGCACCCAATGGTGCATAGAGACTGCATTGGCAATGGTGCTACCAATTATAGTTTTTCACTTTTATACAATTCAAAGAGTGAAAAAATTAATATAAGAAATAAAGTAAAGTGTATCTTGATCATTTTATAACATGAAGGCATGATGATCAGTCTTACGCTTCAGTACCAGTCTGAAGTATCACACGTGAAATAGTATAATATTAAAGTCTCATGTAAATAAATATTTCGTCCTAAGAAACGGTAGCCAAATGCGCGTCCTACCACTGTGCTACGAGGCGGACATTTTGTTTGGAAAACTAATCGTATATTATAGGTTAATAAGAACTGTGAGTTCCTTTGACAATTTTAAAAAAAATTATTCATTGCATCTTTTCTGTTACATGAATTTCATATAAATAAATTATTTTTTCTCGGGTACTCGGATACCTTGAATTAGACCAACCTCAATAACAGGCCGTAGGAATTTCAAAAGGCTTAAGAACAAATTTGAGCACTTCGATTTTTATTACCTCGCTTGAACTTCCTCCATTTTATATATCTAGCATGCAGCGCCAGCGTCTTAAATATTAAACACAATTATAAATAGTTTTCTGGATTATTATACCGTGTTTTTGTGTTTTTTGTTGCTGATGTAACAGCACAAACTCTTCACACTTAATCACATACAAAACCTGACTGCGACACGGTACAAACTCCTCACACATAAGATTATATTCACACATTAGCCCATAAGATGGACACTGCAATGTACTTAAAAACGACAGAAAATAATTTTTGGGATCTTGAAAGCTGTGAAATTTTATGAACTTTGATTAGAACTATATATATGGACTAATTGATTAATAATAATTAGTGTTGCATAGGAGCGAGTCTAATCAAATATTATGTGCAGGGATAATGGTGCAAAAGCTCTCACTATACGCAGTGTGCAGTAGAACTAATTAGTCAAAAACTCGATAATAGATCCTTAGCACACAAAATATAATCCACTAAGCTTCAGTCTAAGGGTGAATTTCAGGATTATACTAACTGATCTTTGCTGGGAATAGATATGGGTATATTATGCTCAGGCATGTGTAGCTGAGTACATTGTAGATCTAATAAATGCATCTGCCATGCGATCTTCATGGTAGTGGGTACACCATATTCGAGGGAGAACGACCATGTATCTGTTAAGGAGGATATACTTTATGTCTGTGACGTATATTATATGGATTCAGTGTATTGCATTGCAGTAGTGTACTGATTATATCATCAATTCCAAACAAATAAAATACAATACATTTAGTTGGCATATCAACTGTCGCGTGTTCAATTCCCGTAGGGGGTGATTTTCCAAATAACGTTTGATTGTTGTCAACTAATAAATTTAATTAGTATACGAGTGCCTGGTCAAGTTACCCGTAGTAATGCACAATTTTACTGTAACCTACCATCGACCAATTACAGTGCTAACTCACCGATACGAGGAATGCACGCACTGGCTAACAAGTACACTAACAATATTGATGTTTTCAACACAAATCTAGTGCATTTTAGGGAACAGTGTCTGGATGCCATCTCTGGCGGTTATGAATAGCTACCTACTGTGTAATAATTTAAAATGTCTATGTAAAAGCCCTATGGGCGTAAAAACAATAGAATAAATGAATAAATAAACATTTCATGTGTGATACCTTGGACTGGTACTGAAGTGTATGACTGATCAACTTACCCTCATATAATAAAAACAAATCAAGATACACTGCACTTGGTGTACCGATGCAGTGCCCTATGCACCATTGGGTGCGGATAAAGGAAAGAAGTATCAAGTAGCAGTATCAATGAATGCAATCGTTGATTTCTTCCGAAATCTACGGTTAGCAAAATAACCTATTTTATTTAATAAAAAATTATAACAGGCTTCGGTGATTCTTTAAAGGAGAACTACGTTTAATTATGAGTAGGTCGGTAAGAGTTTAATAGGATGGGTGCATTGCGTACGTATATAGAATATGTATGTATGTATACACTTACCTGTTTCCGACATAACCTTTGTATGGACTAGGGCACTAGGGCCAAGGAGTGTATCCAGAAATGGCCAAATCACTAACCCTCACATGTCAGCACAAGCAAGATGGATACCTCTATTTATCTCACCGACTCACTTCATGTAACGGCTTCAAAGCCATAAATTACCGCATTATAGAGGATCCCTTGTGCCTACCGAACATTCGGCTTCCGTATTTCTTTATTACCATTTTAATATTCAACCCTAATTAAGTACAATTAAATACCAGTTTGTTTGCGTTAAGGTTAGATCGCGTATGATTATTTATTTATTTATATTTTAATGTTTTGCACATAGTGATATGTTAGGTACAATGAACATAGATCAATTTAGGATAATAATATATACAACATAACACCAATTACGCGGACAACACAATGTAAAAGACAAATTTCTGTAAACATGAAGTGAGCAAACAATAGTATATAAAGTGATTATGCTATGTCATGTGTATGTTATGTTGTGGTATGTGTGTGGAGTGTGGTGCACGTGTTGGGAAATCTGAATATTTAAGCGCAGGAGACAATATGTAGGTAATAATTAGTTTGCGCTACTCAGCCTCCGCTTATAGCAGAGAGCCGAGTCGCTAAACGGAATTAATATAATATCTTTATAGCGGAACCTCTACTAATCAGCATAGCAAGAAAAAAAATTAGATACCGCAGCTTTAAAATAATTTACGTTTTTATTGAAATAATAATGCAAAAAATTTAAGCAAAAATGTGTCGTCATAAAAAAAGATAAAACTCACTTTACATTCTGTTAATCCGTTATTATTAAAAACATTTTTCTACCCTGCTTTGTCCAAATTATGCAAGAACTAATCCTACCTATGTTACGTTTAAAATAGTTGTATTCATGGATCTAAGAACCCAAATCTTCATAGCTTTTTACATTTTATTGAAAGTTATTATTAAAATTCAGTGAACCGGAAGTCTACTACAACATAATGATATAATTGTTATTAATTTCAATGACCGAAAACGAGGAAGGGTTGTAGCATTATTATGCTCGAAGGGTCAACAAAAGGTAAAACTTAATCTCTATTATTAGACTGATATTTGTTTGTTCGCTGTATGGAAATATTTATTTAATGCCCTACAAAATACATCCAGTACATGGGTCATATTAAAATTTCTAGATGTAACCCATTACATATTCCCTCGGGTAGAAGGAGCGTTACGCATCACTGATATTTCGTTAGAAGAACACAAAATTGTATGAAAACAGGATTCCATCGAGAATTTACAAAGTCTATTGAAGTATCGCACAGGGCATGAAAAGCTTTATAAACTGAAATAAAACGTAGGTAAATGAGAGGTACGGTTATTTTATTAACATCATAAAAATATTTTCTTAGAAATAAATCTTATCTTACATACTTTTGTAAATATTATTTGGTTTGCAGAATCAATGACAACTCAATTCTTGGACACACTCGCTTTGTAGTTTTCCGTGATTAGGAAATAAATCGCACTAGTTTCGAAAAACTGCCTCAATGTTATTTATTACTCCTAATACCTAGATCTATTTTACCTAGATCTTTTACAATTTTTCCATATCAGAGAAGGAATATTCACTTTTTCTTCACAACTATAGCTCATTAAACGTGTGTTAATTTTTTCAACAAAATGTATTTTATTACAACTCATCATTCACACGATTTTCAACTTGTAACTCTTTGTCAGTTTCACCATACTGGGTAACAATTTTTTATCGAGTTATTCATATCGTTAGTGTGAAAGAATCGCGTTAACGGTGCAGCCGATTGCTTTGAATACTAAATAAGGGAGGTTTCTTGTCTCCGCGTTAGCTTGTCCCTGTACAAGGCCCGTAAATTCTAATTCGTTGTCCCGTAGGGGAGCAGTTTAATAGTTTTACAAGGCTCCCCCGTACTACGTTTCACGTGCGCCCGAATAATGGCGGAAGAAGGAGATTGTATCCGTATCGTTACCGTTTATTCGGGCCAAACCAGAAACTATGGCGGGAGAGAAAAATCGCAAGTTGCTAACATTCGGGCCTTTTGGGAACTTTGTTGGTAGCGAACGTAACCGCCATAAAAGTAGACACCCTGGCCGTGTAACGTACCTAATAACCATCTGAAACATTATATTTATGTATTGTAGATTTTTCTTATAATAAATATTTATCCTACTATTACAAAATTCGGATCTGTAGGTACAAACTGCAACAATACATAACCCCATTTTTTGTTAAAAATATTTTTTTAGTTATCTTATAATAGTCGATATTCTATAATTTTGTGATTCTTTTACGGAAAGATCTTGATAGTGATAAGCAAAGAATTGTTTTTTGCTTATCATCATACCATATCCGCTCCCTATGTGGAGCATATGAATTCCGAAATCTGCCTCCAAGAGTAATCGGCCGCCAGTTCCCGCGCATCCTCCCGTGTCTGACGCAAATTGCCGACGGATTGTCAACGGCGGACGTCCAGGACGCCGAGAACCTGGTGCCTTGTAAAATAGGCAAGCACGGTTAAGGCTCTCGGGAGGCATACATAGTATATGGCCTAGGGTCTAGCCCGCCGAAATGCCTACGCCGCCGGATGACATTAGATACCGAGTGTTGCTGGTTTTTGCTTATTACTAAATTAATTCATTTTTCTTTGTTATTGTCATTTTAATTGATAAAAAAGGATTGGTCGTGTTTTTACATTACATTTTTTTTTTCAATGCAGGTAGGTAGCTATATGCTATATACCTTCTGCTAATATACATATATTTATATTTTAATTACTTTTTAATCTTATATTGTTTTACTCATTAAATTAAATAAACAATTTAATATACCTGGAAGAAAATATTTTTAAAATACGAGGGAGTTCGTTTCGTCACAGAATACTTTTGCTTGTGAAAATTAATTTTAATACATGTCTTGCCCAAAATTAAACCCGATACCTCCGTTCTGATGATAACAACGATAAAACTGTACATATATTCAATATTAAACCGGGTTGTGGTCTAGTGGTAGAATCGAGGCCTACGGATTAGAATCTCAAGGCTCGAATCCCACTTCAGCACAATTTGTTTCCTGCTTTCTGGCAGAGTTATTTCCGACTATTTGAAAGCAGCCCATTGAAATACTTGGATAAATATAAGAATAAGGACTCATATAAACCATTTTTATTTTTTTATTTTTTTTTAATCTTTTCATTTGCTTAGGTGGTAATAATTATCCTTAGCTTAAGAAAAAAATGCAAGAAGTCAACTGTTCAGTTATGTTTAGTGAATGAAGTTCTTGTGTTTTTATAGAATAAACTGGTTCCCAGGTTCCACAACTTTCCCATAATTTATCAAAGGGAGAAATGAATAGTACATTTGCAATTCAAATGTCCGCGCCGCGACGGGTGACTGAGGGAACTTTTCTATTTCCAAAAGTACGGACTTGGACTCCAAAAGACAAAATATAAACCATGCAAACCTTTTCATAAAGAAACCACTCGGTTCTTTGATGTGTTATTCAATTTCATTTTAAAATGTGAAAAGCTTTGATAATAAAGTTATCACGTCATAAACTATTCCCCTATAAAGTTGTTACTTCCATAAAAGCAATATAAATTTAATGAACATACTGTCAGATTGTTTATGTTGGCTAGCGAAATGACTCCATTAAAAAACGAATTATCGTAATTCTGTGTTCATATTAAAACATATACATATTGCTTGATGAAAATTTTCAACAAACTTAGTTGCGAGCAATTTAAGCCGCAATTATACTAGAGCCACGCCGCGAGTCGCAACGCGTGGGTTTGGAATCGATTTCATACATTTAGTATGAAAATAATTATATTAGACATGTCCCGCGTGTCGCCGACCGATCTGACGCCACACGTATCACTCGATTTCGATCGGCGTGGGATCGGTGGTGGGGGAAGCGTGGCGACACGCGGCGTGGCTCTAATATAATTTCGGCTTAAGTATGGCTTCCTAACATGACCGTGTACTTGGGATGTCTCATAAGAATAGAAGGACCCCGACCCGGGCTGCCTCTTCTCTATACCTGCAAAATTGTCAGCGTATGATCGTCAATATAAATCTTTTGACTGTATTCGGCGTAGCTAAGGGATGCGGAATAGACATGGGGAAGTCGAAAGTGATGGCCGGCGAAGGGGTCTCTTGGAGGCGTCTAATGATGTCTAGGTGCTCTAAAAAAAAGCATGATACTTGGTTTTAAAACGTAGGTTTTTACTTTGCACGCTATTTTTTTAATTTTTGATAGGTGGGTGGAGAAATAATTTATTAACCACATCCTAATGCCAGACAATATGAACATGAAGTGTCTTTCTTTGATTATTATCTGTGATCAAAGATCTTATGAAGAAAGGTAAAAATAAATGCTTTTTTGTACATTTGTGATCCTATTTTTTATTTTTAAACTATACATTAAATTTTTAGTAATCCTATATTTTATTTTACATCATTATTCTAAGTATCTCCACGGAGCCTCTTACAATATTATATATTTTTTTCATCTTTTCCTGTAATAAATTTAAGGAAAAATCTTGTATTTGATAATAAATCTTATCTTTATAACCATTTACTGTACTTTTTCTCTATTTTCTACGGTCATTTTTTTTAAACGACATATTCCCTTACTAAGGAGCTTCCGTTGAAGGCAAAGTGCAAGCTATGTTGCTAATATCACTGGAAAGTCCTCACAGATCCGCCTGCGAGATCACGATGCAAGAAAATGCACTTTGAATTTAAACAGGCGGCATTAAGGCCGTCCGATGTATGTAATTTATATGTCAAGCCGTCCCGTTCCCTTGTGCGGAGCCTTCTTTTGCATTCACAGCCTTGCTTTATGTGCAATGCACGGCGGTAGATGCATTACCGATAATCTTATCACACAAAATGCAATACCCTAGCGTATGCAATGCGGCACAATTTACAAGCCCCTTACAATCAGAAGAGAAATACATTAAAAGTGGGCAAATACTAGTTCGTATACCGTATACGGGTTTTATTGTGTTGTTTCCTCTCTGCTTTGTTTGTATGCAGCTAAACCTTGCTTCGAAAGAACGGTGATTGATTTAAAAGCTTGCGACATAATTTATGGAATATTTTTTCTGATTACCAGTCTAGATCCATGTAAAAATAAAATCCTGAATACACAATTTTCAGCATAGTTTTGCATATTTCTAATTGTGATCCACTTTCCTATTATCCACATTATTCAGTAGATACGAAGATTGATTATTCAAATTATAATATGCCGATAGCCTTCAGGTTTTGATATAACCTTAATTTTTTTGTGAATTTAAACAACTACTACAACTTTTGAATTACTACTACTACTACTTTCCCTTATCCGCACCCAATGGTGCATAGGGCACTGCATTGGTACACCAAATGCAGTGTATCTTGATCATTTTATTACATGAAGTCAAGATGATCAGTCTTACGCTTCAGTACCAGTCCAAAGTATCACAAATGAAAGTATTAATATGAAAATCTCATGTAAATAAATATTTCATGTTGACCCCCTACGGGAATCAAACCCGCGACCTCAGGCACGGTAGCCAAATGCGCTACCACTATGCTACGAGGCGGACAAATTATTTTGAATTACACTTCAATTAAAATTTTAAAAATCAGATAATTATCTTTTTGATTCTTAATTGAATTTTTGGACCAAATACAAAAACTTGAGATTCACTTGTTATTAGTTTTAGGTCTACGAAACCAGTACAAATTATGTTGGTATTTTAGTATCTATACTACACGATTCAGATTGAAAAATGAGTATTTTTCAACATGAATAAATAAAATTAAAAACATTGTTTTTTAAATAATACAAATACCCCTACCACTACTCTCTCATCCGTAGCCACACCCACTTATTAGGTACTTATTCTATGTAATTTTTACTGTTAAGTTTTTAGTTGATAAGAAGCCCTGAGGATGACCAGTAGGTCGAAACTAGTTGGCTAAGTGTATAAAATAATAAAAAAGTAAATGAAAAAACAAAGTTTTTAATTTTATTTATTCAAGTTAATAAAATGATTTACAAAGTTTGTGCTTCGAACATCAAAGATATGAGTCTTTTTCATTTATTATGATCTAAGTTCATTAGTTTTTTTTGTGATAATACGATATAAACTTAGGTAGTACCGTAGTATACGACTGGTATTTTAATGATAGGTGTAAAATGAGTCAGTTTTATTTAGTCATCATGTTTATATAATGTTTAAGTAAGGGAGCTTTTTTACGTAAAATAATAAACGTCCAAAATTTAAACCAAATAAAAGTGACGTTTACATTAGCTTGAAAATTTAATTCCTCTGGCACCCATAATTATGTGCGTGAAAAAGTACCTGTTGTAAAATAATTCCGCTGAAAAAGTAGAATTCTGTCTCAGCGTAATATTCAGGTCCTTCTGAATTTGTATAATTAGTAAAAAAAGTATCTCAGGTGAAAATTTCTCTCCAATTACTCGGCAATTTGCAGCCGACCGACCGGAAAAAGGTAAAACAAAAGTTAAATTACAATTTGAATCGACGGCCTTCCTGAACTAGCCGGCCATGGCGGGACTATAGACACGAGGGAAACTTTTAATTCAATTAAAGGAAGGGTTTTTTTCAATAATCATTGTAGAGAAACAGATCAGACTAATTAACTGATTAATTAACTGTTTTGTATGGTGTTCTGTTCGAAATTCAGTTCTAATGCGTCTTATAGTATACATAAGAATTTTTTTTTATTTTTTTTTTTTTTATTTAGTACAGTTTACGCAGTTTTTAAGACGTCATATTGTTATTTTCAATGCATTTCTCACTGGGGGACCCCGTGCTGAGGAAAGCATTTTACAAGCTAATGTATTTTGTTTTTTTTTTTTTTTTTTGTCGACATTATTTACAAAAAATATAACAAGTTAAACAATATTAATTTACACACACTTGATCAATGTCACTCACTTAAACTATCACCAAAATGGTAGGTAGATGAGGTTCAAATATATTATGACAATTATTGTTGCAATATCTTGAGTCTTGAGCACACTTTAATACGATACTTTAATTTAAGTTAATTTTTATGAGGTGACCATGGTTTCAGGATCATTAAAACAATAGTAAATTCATCGAAGTTTTTCTGTATGCTTCTTATGTTTAATTTAAAATCTTGAATGATTTTTCTTTATTTAGAAATTTATTTCAGGATTCTATGTACATTAAAATATCTTTTGAATTTTTTCGAATTCGATTCATATTTTCGAAGTCGTGATGGATTACATGTCATATACCTTTAACTGGTACTTTGGGATATAACAACTTACCTCTACCCGATAAAAAAATTATTTTTTTTTGAGCAACAATTTGTACATGCACTATCTTAAAATATTTATGTACCTAATGTAAAATTCATTTATATAAATATTTATAGGTATATACACGGCTTAATTTATTTTAATATATTAAGGGACTTTAATGCTTTATATGTAAATACTTTCTTCCGTGTGCAGAAGCTATTACTTTAGTAATAATATCCTTATCATTTTATATCCCTAGGTAAATTTGTTTCAAATTCAGGAATATGGATATTCCAGCGTTTACAGGGCTTATGACATGTCATTGGCTGGGTTAAGTGGCCACTTTATGCACTACTACAACATTCCCCATTCCGCTTATTAGCGAATATCCACACCAGGTTACATTTTTGATTTGGTATATATATGTTACGAATAGAGAATCATCCACCAACGAGTTGAAAGCTCCATCTATGCATTGATATTGAAGTTAAGTATTTATTAGCAAATTATTTCATTTTTGTTATTAAGACTCTGAATGAGTTAAATTAAGTACTAGTAATTGCCTGCAGATGATTCTGCAATTTATTTGACTTATATTTAGACCAGAGATTTTATACGACAGGTTATAAGCCCTGTAAACGCTCGAATATCCATATTCCTGAATCTGAAAAAAATCTACCTCATCTCTGTAGGGATATAAAATGAAATATATACCTACTTTCCGTCTTGGGATTAAATCCAGATTTGTGTACAAGTATCTGAACACACCCAAAATGTTGAATAATATCCTTGTTTTATTTACAGTAGTTAACTTATTCGATTCAAAATCTATTTCGAACCATCTATCAGCAGTCATTGTGTTACTATGAATATTCTATACTAAATCATCTCATCGCTAAGGAACGTGTTCGTCTATTGTCATGAATAATAGTAGTTATTATTACAGTAATATTAAAGTAATTGCTCCTCGTCTAATAAATTTATATTTGCTTGGAAGCGGAAGTTTGCTCTGCAACAATCAAGACTGTTTACTCCCGATATGTTTGTAATATTCAGGATCAACATATTGAAGGAACAGAACATGATAATTTATCCTGCATACTATGTGATGATTACTTTAGCCTTTAGCACAAGGAACATACTTTCAGCTCTCCTTACGAGTACATCTTACTATGAGGGCGCTAGGGTGTCCATAGTTACTGGTACCAGCATCTTATGATTATTCCGATTTTTCACATGCCCACTTTCAAGTAATTGTTGTACTTGATCATGCCATGTCTTTCTCAGCCTTCCTCGACTTCTACATCCAGACACACTCGCATCATAAACCCTTTTGGCAGTTCTTTCATCATTCATTTATTTATTTGGGATACAAACAGATAAACAGGTGAATATTTTAAGTAATTGAGATAAAATAGATAATAAATCAACTAGTCAATATTTTTATCAGATATTATTGATATCCCAACAAAGACAGAGAAAGATGTCTCTCTGAAGATGGAGAGACATCTTCAGGCGTCTTCTAGTAAGTAATAAAGCTCGGAAAGAGCCTTACCTACACCAATGAAGAAGATTGCCAAAAAATGCTTAACCATCTTCTCAACAGATGTCACTAGAGGAAAAAATTATAAAAACTGTCGATAAACCAACTCAAATGTGGATACTTCTGTACCGACTCGATATATATAGTAGTTTCAAAATTTGTCATAATATGGTTGTCAGATGATGGGCGGAATGGGGAATGTTGTAGTAAACAACATTTTTAGTGTGTCCAAATACTTGTAGACAAAAAACTGGATTTCACCCAGCCAATGACAGGTCATAAGCCCTGTAAACGCCTAGATATCCAAATTCCCTTCCAAACTTCTCGTCTCTGTTGAGAAGTCAAATTGTAATGTTGTAGTACATCAAGTGGCCACTTAACCCAGCCAATGACAGGTCATAAGCCTTGTAAACGCCTAGATAACCCACATTCGTTTCCAGATTTTCTCTGTCTCTGTTGGGATATCAATAATATCTGAAATCAGCCCAGCATGGGTATAATCGAGTAATTTGTCTACAAATATTTGTATACGTTCAAAATGTTGTTAAAAATATTTTTATCAATTAAACATTCGATTTTTGGTATGGTACTTTCCAGAGGACATCTTCACAAAGTCATATATTTATATGTGTATTATTTTAATGACATGATGTATTATTTTTTCCTCTTTCTTTGATGTCTTTTTTAAATCTGTAGTACCTACGTACCGTTTTGTACAGACTGCTTTTGCTACTTTGAGTTGTACAACAAATGTGGGCTCCCTATCGAGAGGCCTAGGCGAAGACGTGCGAAGGAATTCCGCCCTATTTCGCCTTTAATAAATCTTCTTATCAATTTGCTTATTCAGTTGTTTCCGAGGCATCATTATTCAACGCCATGTAATGTTTGTATTTCTCTTAAGTTCATATTGATGCGGTGCCGACGAGTAGCAACATATGAGCTTTGCAATTAATTATTCAGGCAGAATACTACACCGTGTAGGTGGGAGGAGTAATCCTGACTGACGCCTAATTTTCTTGTCTCTTGTATGTTCAGAGAAGGATTTTCGTCGTCTTTTATTTGTGCCATTAATTCGCGTTTCCATACATTCCGCACTAATCCCTTGACATTACGGAACTCGAGATCTGGGGGCTGTAATGCGACAAAAAGTTTCATTACCGACTTAGATTTGAGGTTTAAGAAATAATGCCTTTCCTAAATCTTACCCTTTCTTAAGGCGGCCTTTGATTAATTAGCTGTACGCACTTATATCACAAAACCAATGAGACTAGATTATTTTATTCAATTCATCGTATACAGGGTCTCATGTAGACCAAAATTTGAAAAAACTTACAAATTACATAAATACGTAAAATTAAGAGTATTGACGTCTAGCATTTCTACTTTCCTCTATGAGAATGTGATGTGAATTTACCATACAAAAGTATGGAGTGGTGTAAAAAATTTAACGTACTTGCATTAAATTGTGTGGTTTAATATTGGGCTTAAGATTCAATTATCATTCTTTCTAGCTTACCATTGCTAATACTAACACAACCACGTTTCCTTTACTGTGAAAATATCTTAAATAATTTTACAATAATTTTAGTAGTAATCTACATACATACGTACATATTTCTAGATATAGCTGAATGGCGCTGTACTTTACATTACTATAAGACAAGACGAGACTTATATTTTTTGTACTTCCCGTGAGTTACATTAACTCATTTTGGGCATTTGAAAAATACATTTATAGATGAATACATGGATAAGACATGCCGACGATATTTTTTTGCTTACAGTACAGGAACTGAACGAATCCTTCAGAAATATGGTAAATATTTTGTCATCTCATTACTATTAATACGAGGTGTCTTAGAAGAATATTAGGTGTCCGCCGGTTTGACTTTGTAAGGAACACAGAAGTGAGGCAACGGACACAGCAACCCTTGGTATGTACTACCATCCGGTGAAGGTATTTCGGTTGGCTAGGCCATATACTACGTATGACTCCCGAGAGCCTTAACCATGCTTGCCTCTTTTACAAGGCATCAGGTGCTCGGCGTCCTGGTCGTCCACTGTTGACAAATCGTCGGTAGTTTGCGTCAGAACTGCGGGACGTGGACTTGACTTGGGAGGATGCACGGGAGCTGACGGCCGATTGCTCGGCCAGGAGGCAGTTTGTGGAATCCATATGCTCCACAGAGGGAGCGGATATTGTATGATGATGATGACATTACATCGTGCATTGATCGGGTTAAGTAATCACTGGTCACGTGGTCACATTATATGACATATTTGATATATTGCAAAAGTTACCACCAAGCGACATAATTTTTTTTAAATTATTTTTTATTGTTGATGTTTTTACACCCATAGGGCTTTTACATAGACATTTTTAAATTATTACACAGTAGGTAGCTATTCATTGCAGCCAGAGATGGCATCCAGACACTGTTTCCTAAAATGCACTAGATTTGTGTTGAAAATACCAATATTGTTAGTATACTTGTTAGCCAGTGAGTGCATTCTTCGTATCGGTGAGTTAGCACTGTAATTGGTCGATGATTGGCTACAGTAAAATAGTGCATTACTACGGGTAACTTGACCAGGCACTTGTATACTAATTAAATTTGTTAGTTGATAACAATCAAACATAGATTTTAATACTTTGAACAGAAAGAGCAAATCATTTAATATTCTTCTATTTTCTAATGTTTGTATGTTGAAAAAGTTATTTAAAAAGTTACAATTTATGTTTACAATGGGATTATTTAATTAAAAATTAATAAAGCACAGAAATTTATGTTGGACTCTTTCAATGTTCTTTACGTTATGTGCAAAGAAAAATGATACTATGAGATATAATGATATTACGTCGCTTGGGATCATTTTCCTTTGCACATAATATGTCGCTTGGTAACTTTTTCCTTTCAACCGTCGATCGTAATTTTTAAAAGTGACGAATTTTTCGGCTTTCCCTTTGTATAGTGAAAGTTCAGCCCCTAAGTATCCCGTAATGATAAGTGTTGCCATATCCCGGAGAGCCTACAACAATACGCATGACGTCACCCTCCCAACTCCTCGCCCGAGACTACTAATACCCTGAGCGGTCTTTACAACATTTTGAGTGTGTTCAAATACTTGTACACAAATCTAGATTTATCCCAAGACGGGAGTAGGTGTATATTTCATGTTATATCCCTACAGAGATGAGGTAGAATTTTTTCAAATTCTGTAATATGGATATTCGAGCGTTTACAAGGCTTATGACCTGTCATTGTCAATTGATAATTTTGTACAACAAATGTTGTATAAAATTCCTGGTCTAAATATAAGTTAAATAAATTGCAGAGTCATCTGCAGGCGATTACTAGTAATTAATTTAACTCGGTCAGAGTCATAATTACAAAAAATGAAGTAATCTGCTAATAAATACTTAATTTCAATATCAATGCATAGATGGAGCAAGTTACGCGCTGGTAAATGGTTTTCGATTCCGTAATACATATACAAAATAAAAAATGCTACCTGGTGTGGACATTCGCTAATAGGGGGAATGGGGAATGTTGTAGTACATAAAGTGGCCACTTAACCCAGCCAATGACAGGTCGTAAGCCCTGTAAATGCTCGAATATCCATATTTCAGAATTTGAAAAAAATCTACTTTATCTCTGTAGGGATACAAAATGAAATATAAAATCATTTTTATTTACTTCCATCAGTGAAGGTTGTCAGGTTTTTCAGGAACTACAGGTGTAGAGCCCCGTGCTCGCGACATCCCGACTTTACCTGATTCCTACTTTCATACACGGCTAACACCGTAAGAAAGTACTTTTTTTTTATTTACTTCACCTTCAGTGGAGGTAGCCAGGGTTTTTAGGTTCATAGGGCATTGCACTAATACACCAAGTACCAATGCAGTGTTTTATGCACCATTGGTTGCAAATAAGGGAATGTAGTAGTAGTAGTAGTAGTATGTATAATATGTTATTCAAAATGTAGTCATTAAAATTTTATATTCCAGAAATTTTCTTGATTACTAGGAATAGAATTTAAAATAATAAATTTATGTCCTACTGAGTAGCCTAACGCAACTCGTCAGCAGAAGCATAAATACATCTTAAATACAAAATTAAAATACACAATTTGCAAATAACTCTTGCCAAAAAAAATGTTAAATGCATATAAATTAAAATACCGTTCAAAAGTCAATATAATTATTCTCGCTCAAAAATTGTGAAAGGCACCACGACTCCTAACCAATGACGCTTAAATTTGGCTTTTTCTAATTAAAAAAATAATTTGTTGTAAATGATTTGTTGTAAATAAAAAAATTATATTTAAAAAATGGAACACGAAAATAGCTAGTAGTATTTAAACTAAGATTTAAACTAATAAGTTTGAAGTGGATTTGTACCCTTCTATTTGGTCACTCTCAGCTTTCGTTCCTCAGACGAAATGAACTCGAGCGTGACGTAGTAACGATACAGAAAAACTAATTGCTTTTGTAATTTACTCGAATACTTGCGGACCATGGATATGACAGCTTAACGGCCCAAACCACTGAGAAATGCTACGGTTTTAATTGCTTCCCGTTAACTTTATTGTGGCCTATTGTTCGCTGATACGTACCGAACTACCCCCCATAAACTGTCCCCTTACTGCCTGTGGAAACATGGATACGTTGTTTTTTTCAGCCCTAGAACTTTGGATACGCTATTCTTACAGCATTAGAAACTGTGGATACATTATTCTTTTTTGTGGCTTGTAAAGCTCTACTGCCAAGATTAGGTCAAGCTTTAATCTATGTATATGTTTAATGGGGTGTTTGTAATGGAGACATTGTCACGCTATGGTTAGAAATAATATAGTATAAGTACGTAAATGGGGAATATTATTTTTATTTTTCCATTTTGACGGAAAAGGCTTAATTTTATTTTGTGTGTGTCATATTATTTATTGCATCTTAAAATAGTTTTTATGTGTCGTGATCAGATGTTTTTTATGCGTTTCTTTACTTTTAGAAACGACCATACATTAACGTTCGTATTTTTTCTTACCAATTACTGTGTCAATGTTTTAAGTACTCGGTGATTAAAAGTAATACATCAAATTTTCCTCAAATGCATTTCTATTACTCGGCTAAAAGGCACTCACCGTTTCTGTCTTGAATATATCGTGGGTATACTGGCAAAAAACGCTAGCTCGAAAATATGCTGTTTGGATTTAATGATGCAGTATTGTTAATTTTTTAAAGCTCTACAATCGGCAGAAACACAAATTTTGGATAACTTATAAAGCGCTTTTTTTCATATTTCTTTCTTTCTCTAAAATAAAAAGGAAATACTGCTATTAACAATAAAAGTTTTCTAAGTATGAAAAATTAATTACATGTTTGAAAAAATGAGAAATAATTAAAGTTTCAACTCATAATGCAATAGAATAAAAAAAATTAAAAATAAATTGGAAAAAAAAACTTAAATGCTTGATTTCTCAAAACAGGTATATTAGAGTTAACGTTTTTTGCCAGTATACCCACGATATATTTCTTTTAAATGTCAAGTTAACAAAATGCTTTAAAGAAACTTTGGTTATCGATTAATTTAATATCCTATTTCAAAAGCATAGTCTGCAGAGGGTTAAGTCAATGCAGTTAACATAAGTTTTCAAACAATATTTTGAACTTCAACATTTACAACAATGAATACAAAAGGAAGTTGATAGTTGTAATATTGCTGTTCTGAAAACGCTTCTTCGTTCAAATGAGGTCTCATATTCAGCAAAAGTGTTCAAGTCTGTGTGAGGATGGGGAGACCTTTCATTAGAAGATTTAATTGAAAACTGCACTGACAATGCTCAACGCCCTGAATAAAGTAATTCATTGTCCTGGCTGATGATATTGCAGTCTCGCGCCCTGCACTACTGCAGAAACTTCAATATTCCATTGTTTTATACACCTATAAATCTTCACTGTGCACCAACTCTAATAAATTTCAAATGCAGCTTTTTCACTTCAGCTTTACAATTCATTTGTCGTAATAACATAAGAACGAATTTTACATTATGGAACCTTCCATTTCGTATTTCACTTGGAAAATACATTAACATGTAATATTAAATTTATCAATGACGAAGTTGGTCAAAAGCATTTATTGTACTGTATTTAATCATGAAATAGTTATAATTGAAATAATCAAAATGATAGTATCATATACATATATAAACCACCTATGTACTAATCGGTTTTAATGCCGTAAATAAAAGAAAAAAGTTTAACGATTTTATGGTGACTTCTTTTGTAAATTTTAAAAAGAAGCGTTTGAGTTCTTACTATTCTCAAATATTTATATTCCGTGGCTAATTTCAAATAGTTGGTAATATCTATTAAATTAAGCAGGAAACAAGTTGCGCTGGAGTGGGATTCGAACCTAGAGAGTCCGCGACTCTACCACTAGTCTACCACAACCCGGTTCAACTGAAAATTTCCTTATTTTAATAAAACTTTCTCATTTAAAAAAGGCGGTTGTTGTTGGCGGTCATTGCTCGACTTTCATTGTACTTCTTTTAGGTGTTCCACAGGGTAGTCACCTAGGTCCACTCCTGTTCATTAATGTCTTAAAATTTCATTTAGCTGGAAAACTATTGTGTATAACTCTAAATTTAATAATAATAACATTTAATCTGTTCAAACGGTTCACGATTTAGGTATTTTCCTCGACCATAAATTATCATACAATAGCCATACAACAGCTATCACTGAAATGACTAATAGAACACTAGGCTTTATTCTACTTACATCTAAACCTTTTGAAGATTCAGACGGCTTCCGTAATGGCTAAGACGCTGGACTCACAATACAGAGGTTCCTGGTTCAATTTCCGGTGCGAACACACAAATTAAAAGTGATTATTCTCAAGCTGTTTGTGACATTGTTCCAATAAAATACATTAAAAATAATATTCTTCTCTCTTGTGCGTAGTATTATTGAATTTTTATCACCTCTTTGATCGCGCCAATATTGAGTATAACTCGTATGAACAAAATGGAAAAAATACATAAAGTAAATGTGAAGAATTTAAATCATCTATCAAATCTCCACCACAACCTACAAACCCTTACATTTAGTATAGCATACTCAACAACAACGAAGACTTACCAGAAATTGTTGCACATATTCAATAATTCAAACTATCGCAGAGACAAACGCGTAACATGGTCCTCTTTCATGTGCTTAAAGTTAACCGGATTTTAAACTTGTACACCTTTATTATTAGTAATTATTCTTGAAGAACTAAATTAACATAAATGATTTAGTTATGAAAAGTTTTGAGATTCTGTATTTATTACTTGCACTTTTGTTTATACATAACATATATTCCTTAAATTATTTATTTATTTATTTCTGGATGATTTATAAAGCGCAATTTTTGCGAGAAATCGCCTCAAGAGCGCTGATATGCGCTGTAAAATGTATTTACCTGTCAACAAATAGAAAACTATAAATGGCTCATTACTTTGTAATAAAGTATGCTTATATTATTATATCGCCCTATTTTAGAATTAATATTGATGTGTATTTTAAGCTATTATAAGGTACTGTGCTCAAGACTCAAGAAATTACAACAATAATTGTCATACTCATATTTTTACCATTTTTGTTATACTATTAGTGAGTGACATTGTTTAAGTGTGTGTGTAAATTATTATTGTTTAAATTGTAATAAATTTATTAATAATTAAAAAAAAAAAAAATTCATTTAATCTGTGAAATGCTCTCCTTGGCACGGGGTCCCCCAGTGAGGAGTGCATTTAAGATGGAAATATGAAGCAAAACTGTAATGAACTATATATAATAAATAAATAAATAAATTATTGTTAAAGCTGATGATTTTTTTAAATAAAATTAAATTAAAAACAAGCCATATGTTCTACCTCCCAATAAATAAATAAATAAAAATTCATGTAATTTCAGTACCTACCATATAAAAATATTAAAAAATCAATAGCAATTGTAATTTTAGGAACTGAAATAGTTCATGTTGAGTGTAAAAGTTTTCGTAAACTTTTTACCGTGAAATAAAAGTTTGAGTGTTTTGCTATAATCCAATCAATTTGCTTCAATACTTGGATGTTTTTAAATCCCTAGCTGTTTTCCACATAAATTCCAAATTATTCTTTTCCCATGTTTTATGGCCTGTAATAAATGTTTAGCTGCCCCTAATAAAAGTATCGCCCTATCCGGGATACATATTTTATATCCCTTTCCGGATGATTATCGTAAATGGCTTTAAGTGATTTTTATTTCATCAACGTTTCAGTAAAAATTTTATCCGAAAAAAGATAAAGCTTTCAAAAGGGACCAAAAAACATATTTACCTAACATTTTTATTTGTACACTTAAACACAAGGTAATTTTTTAATCACTGAATATTCTTTTGCAAATAAGTATGCCAGACGTAGTATATAATATGAATGTCATGTTAATATTAGGGTGCAATTTATTATAGTATTTAATTTACACTATTTCAAGAAATAAAAAATAAAAAATCTGTTTTCCTAATGGTGCATAGGTCACTCCATTGGTAAATAAAAAAATTTTTGGTTTTAAAAATATTATTATTTTTGAAGTAGATACATTTTTTAATTGACAAATTTTTTTCCTCCAATTAAAATACTTTTATTTTAACACTATTAACGTGTTACACCTATTTACTTTTAAAAAATTACAAATCAGTACTTTTACTACTTAGCAAATCGGTTAATAAAATAAGTTATACCAAAAAACAATGTGGTAGGTATTTTAATTATTTAAGGTTAGGTCTGTTTGCTAAAGTGGATATAATTATATTACGCATTAATGACTTTAGGGCCATGTTTGTTCATTATCGGTTGCATGTTTAATTAACAGAACGCCGTCTAACAACTTTCCTAAATTGCTTCAATGCATTCAAATGACTAACCGTGCATATAATTAATTAATGCAATTTTGACCAGTCAGATTGACGGCCCTAAAATCATGTATAAAAAAAAATTCTAGGGTTTTTTGACATTTTGATGCGAACATTTATACTTATTTATTTTTAATGATTTTTAAAAAAATGCACTTTTTATATAACGTATACGAGAAACCTCCCATTACTTAGCACATAAATATAGGAAGACCCTGCTGGGCAGGCCATGTCGCAAGGATGAAGGACATCCGACCACCTATAGGTAATTTATGTTGTAAAAAAAACTGAAGTATTTTGTTGTATTTTTCTTAGTTTTAATCAATCTAAGGGTTGGATCAAATAAATCTGTTTTTGAAAAGCTTATTTTTAACACATTATTGGAGAGATAAAATGCGTTAATAATTATTTATGTTCATACTTAACTTAATAATTAGGAATACAAATTATAACTGTATTTAATTTTTTTCCTAATAATTTCCTCGCAAACGTTTTTCTATTTGGAAGAAGCCCTAAAATTTGAATTTCAAATACTTCGATTCTTGGAAAAATTGTTTCTTATTCTATCCTTTAATATTAATTTTCATTTCTCACAAATGAACCAAATACATAGGTTGTGTCTATGCTCTTAAAATTGAAAAAGAATAATAAAAAGTTATCCATCCTGTAATGTGTTATTTTTTCATCTCAGATGTCCGTTTTTCGATTTGAGCTACCGTCTGGTTTAAGTTATACTAAAATTCATATTCACTGATTTCTATAAATTAAAGTGCGCAAAAACGTTAAACAATATTTAGGTACTTCACTTTTCCAACGAAACGTAAACACATACTATTTATAACCGTAGGTCATTGGTACTGAGGTTTGAACGTGAACACAGTAAGCGCAGATCAGACAAAAGAAGACTTTACCATACACTGCTCATAAAAAGGGTCATATCAGATAAAAATGACAGGAATACACAATGTAACGCGATGACCTTGCACCCTACATTTCCCAAAGTGACCTTTTTGTATAGTGTAACAATGGCGGGGCTGTTTTCTTTGTGGATTCTGCTTAGGGGATGACGAACTGAGGTAATTTATCAAGGGGATTTCAGCCATCACCTAGTATTGTAGAGATAACATAAGTAAAGGAGAATTTTCAAGCAGATAAAGTCTAACTTCCATAAAGGCGGGAAAATCTCGCTCTGAGCGTTATTTCTGTAAATTGCCCATATATTTTTCAGCGATCAATCTTTGTGACGTCACTCAGAAATAAACATTTGTTTTCGCTTCTGCACGTAGGTATAGAATAAAGGGATGTTACGTGTGTATTGATTTATAATTTGACAGGCGTTGGCTCGTGTTTACAAAAATACAACAATTACTTTATATTATACATAATCTCGATTTAAGATTACATCAAGCAGAGAAATGCAACATTTCTAATACTAAATTTACCATTTAATTAGTTAGTACTGATTTAAGAGAGCATATTCATCATCATCATACCATATCCGCTCCATCATAGTTTGTGGAGTCCATATGTGAAGCATATGGATTCCACAAACTGCCTCCAAGCCAAGAGATCGGCTGCCAGCTCCCGTGCATACTTCACAGTCAGGCCACAGCTCTGAAGCAAACTGCTGATATAACGTATATTATTAAGTGAAAATACACACAAAAAATAAAAGAATTATAAGGACTGGCGGATTTCGTTATTTTTATTTATTATTAATTTATTAATTAATGATGGGAGACAGATGG